>JANTBZ010002562.1:0-14605 GCA_024741255.1 Exechia fusca
GGCGGACCTGGACCGAAGGTTTTTGTCCTGTACCCAACGCCCCTTGATGGGGGTAAGTGGATGTATGTATGTATGTAAAAGGCACCAGGTCTCGTGAGTACAGTGGGGCGTATTGAAGCCTCCACCTGAGCGATGGTATCGTAATATTGACCAATTTGGCTAAATGCGCTCGAAGAATACGCATTTAAAATTATGAAAATGATGTATATCTAGTGATTTCGAGCACATATTTGCGGATTGTGATCAAAATGTGATCAACATTTGATATTATATCGTTGGTTTCGATTGTATCAACTCATTCGTCGGTTTTAAGACCTTTTTGCCCAATTCGACATGCCGATCCCACACCTACACCTTTGTCGACCTTTCTCGAAAAATATTTGTATGTTGAAGATCAAGGTCTCACCTTTTCAAACGAACCCAGCAACGACTAGTTAACCAAATCCCAATCTTGATCTATCGCTACTGGTAAATCTAAATTCACATTGCGCTTTGTTATTTCGTTTTTTTCTGGGTTAACAAATGCGTTTTTCACAGAAGATTTTCGCAATTATGTTTTGTGTATGAACATGTATCTAATCTACATTTGTCATTAGAGCTCTGTGCACTAGAGTGTTAAATAAAGACTCTTGTTTGAATCTAGTAAAGATTCAAACAAATCTTCGTTTCTTCTTCATCCCACAATTAACTCATCGGCCGAACTGATACCACCTGTATTGTATACGTTACATCCAAAACGAATAGAAATCTAATGGCACTCGCATCTCGCTGATTGTGCCGCTCTTCTGGGCTTGCTACTCGCTAGCATCATTTGCGCGTGCCCTGCCCTGCCCTGCCCTGATATAGTATTAGTCAACCACCGGCCCGAGCATATGAAACCACAGCAGTCGCAGTCGCAGCATCGGCAGCAGCAACGGGCCTAATGTCGATGATATCAATTAGGGACCAGGGCAGAAGAATGAGCAGCCTGTGCGACGAAGCTCGCATTTGTTTGTGTTTGCGTTTAGGTTCGCCTCTTCAATCATCGCCTTGCGCGCTCACACACACACACCACAAACACATGCGCGCACACGCTCGCAATCATTACGGAAACTCATCACGAGCAGACGTCGACGCGATGGTTGTGCGCTTTTGTGTAAACATCGAGCACGTGTTAACAAGCGCTAGCTCGTGTGTTTGTGTTTCTTCTATGCGCGCGAGTTCGTGAGACAGCCAGTCGCCTGAATGCTTGCTGGCGCAATCATAAAGACTAATAAAAACCCCGTACGGTCGTCGTTACACGCACAAACTTTGCGCGCATATTTGGCATGACATGCCAAAAGAAAAACATAAACGGGAAAAAAACATCAAGTAGAATGCACGGCGGAGTGGGCAGGGGAGAGCAAATTGATCAATGGATCAGAATATCAATTACATTTGTTACGCACGGCAGCTTGCTTTGTGGTCCGCATGTACGATTTATACGAGTGCGCCAGAAAAGGTAAGGACAAGTATCGATTGTGTATATCGGGGCGACTTGACTTGCCGCATTAGTAGAGCAACACACGCGCGAATCTCGACGCATGGGACTGAATATGATATGTTACAATTGAGCGCGCGCGCGCACCAAACATGGAATCCGTCAAGTCAGAAAAAACGTGTGAATTCGTTTCCATAACGTCGCTGAGACAGTGTGCAGTGTGCACATGAATCACCTGATCAAATAACCGCAGCAATGTGCAGAATCTATGTGCGAATTTGTGCCGTTCGAGCGAGACAAACACCGACGACGACGACGACGAAGCCGCATGCTCGCACAATCACATCGCGACCATCGCGCGAGCGCGCAGCATTATCATTAGCACGCTCTGGCGCCAGAGTAGCGTGTGCGATGTGCGATGTGCGATGTGCGCACCGCATACAATTATCATACATCATAAACGCGCGCGTGGTGCGACAACATATTGCAGCGCAGCGCATATGGGGCTCGAGCTCGAGTGCCGGCATTCGAAGCGCAAGCGCACGACAGCGGCGACATTTACACACGTGTGTGTGTGAGTGTGTGAGCGCGCGCGTGCATAATCTCTGGCTCAGATCTAAATGCACACCTCTAATCTCTTTCACTTCGAATCACGTCGACACGACAACGACGACGACGACGACGACGACACGGCGAACGGCGCGCAGATGTTCAAGAAATATCGCACAAGTACTCGTTCAAGTACTCGCATACTAGGATCATACCTATGAGATTGCAAACTGTTGTTCGCAGGCTATAGCTCGTGGAAAAGTCAATGGTTAGAACAAATTCAAAAATATTTTTCAATGGTTTGGACATATGGGAACAATATACGATCGATACAATTGTCAATATCCACATCAAGAGCCTTTAATTTACTCGTGGAAGAAATCATGTTTGGTGTCTGAAAACTACGTTGAGCGTCTGCATGGAACTAACCTTATTCCACGTTAGGATTTTTAAGAGTTTCATCCGAAAAAAATCCGTGTGCAGTGGAATTCAATTAAACCAATAAAATACAATGATCCTGGTGACAATAATCAATTGGGTTTTAAAGTAACGTACATCACTCACTAATCCTTATGTTATTAAGAATAAGCTTCATCGTAAGAATATGTTTATTCATTTGGGAATCGATTGAAAATAGAGTAGATTTTCTAGTACTAATCGCCAGTATGAGAAATGTACTGCAATTTAACACGTGTGTCATCAAGTCTCCGGGCTGACACAAAAGGAACAACATTTTTGGTGAAAACTTTTCAAATTCTTCTACATAGTTTCACTTCAGCCCGATAGTCTTAAATCGACGGTCCTGCCAAATCTCGATCTCCTTCGACATGTATTCGCCCGAACCCTTGCAAAATGCCCTTTATCTCGCGGAGACTCTATTGTCACAAATTGATCGCAAAATGTAGCCTAATCGCGTTCGATAGGCCCCGAACACTGCTCCGAAGAATCAACATGTTTTTTATCTAGTTCGTGCGTTTTAGCGGCAGTCATTGCGCAATAAGTCAAATTTTGTTTGCGATATCTTTAGAGTACCAGCAATGTCAGAATACACTGTTTTTTGTCTACCGAAAATATTTAGTTAATTTGGTCATGCTTTTGTCGATAAGTGTCACATTTTGGCATCTATTGCGCACATCGTCATCGGTGCCCAAAAGGTGGTACAGATATATATTTTTGAAAAGATAAATTTTATTTCGATTAGGGCAGAACCCGTACAACAATTTCTCGAAACATGTTTTGGCTCCAGCGTCACTTATTCCCATCAGAAATCAGTGCTTTATCTATTTTCGAAATACATGTTCTTCCATATATCGGGATATATCGATCCGCGTGTTACAAATAAAATACGTTCATAAACCCTTATCATACGTGGTACTACTAACAAACTGTTGGTACATTTGTCGCGTTGACAGCAATCGTGATAGACAAATTCATACCATCGGCCCCTTCGGATGGTGCGTGCTTTTGATTCACGTAAACATTTTCCAATACCATGAGTATGATCCTAGTACACTCACCACACACTCACCACACATCCGATGCATCGCGACCGCGACCAACAAATTGTCGCTAATTTATCTCGAAAAACTGTATCTAAACCACGGCATCGCCGAACGCACCGCCACGTGGCGGCGGCGGCTTTCGTGCAGCGTGCAACGTTCGTTCGAGCGGCAGCCGGCGCACGCTGCTCACAGCGATAATGAATTTATAAATGGCAGATTACATTCGCCGCGTGTGCTCGCACGCCAAGCAAGCAAGCGCTAGCGCATATCCTAGTTGTGGTTGTCTGCTGCATATTTGAGCGCCGCAAACAAACGCGCGAATGCGCACAATTTGTGCGCTCAAAGTGCGTGCGCGAGTGCACACGACATCGTCAGCCAGCCAGCCAGCCAGTCAGCATGAGCGCATTAAGACAGAGTTTTGATATCATGCCGCAGTTGCCGCCGCCGCCGCCGGTTGCGTGTGCGTATCCGTTGCCGCCGCCGCCGCCGCCATGCACAGTTATGAAAAGGAATGGGAGATGGGCGAGAAGAGAAAACGCAGAGCAGAGCACAGCATACCTGGGGCGCGATAAATCAAAGCGTGCGCTGTGCGTGAGCGTTGCACAAATATGCTGCACCACGGCACAAACATTTGGGGCAATCGCGCGAGAATGCTCCGCCGTGTGCGCACATTTGGTCGGTCGGTCGGTTGCACAGGCACACGTTGCCCGGTTATGAGCGTGTGGGCGGCACAAATCGCCCGTCCGTTTTGGAGAAAATTAAGATATATATATTCGCGTGGCCGCTCATGGATGCAGCGTCGGAATAATGGCAAATGTGTTGAGAGCATTCATGTCTAACGTACGTATGCGTATGTGTGTACTAATGTACTCGCATTCGTATGCACGGCGACAGCAGTTGAATATATCGATCCAATTATCGCGTGCGCGAACAAACTTGGGCGCCACGCACAGTTCTAATATATTTAAATGGCCAGCGGCGACAAATCGCCTGCAGCTTGCGGTGGTTCGCTCGACTGTGCGGTGCGCGCACCTAATAATGCACGTTGCGATCGGAGTGTGTGTGTGTGTGTGTGTTTGAATTGCTTGAGCATGATGTGAATGTGTGTTATGATCAGGGCCCGGATTTGGAAGGGAAATGTTCGTATTTATGTAGTTTTGTTCAATAAACGCCCTAAGAAAGACCTCTTCGTTCATATATAATTTTTTACATTTTTGTCAATGAAAAGAAATTGTGCAGAACTTCATCATCTTTCGATTGAGTATACACACATTGCTCTAAGTCACTCAATTGAAAAGATACGGTCTCTAAACCAAAAGCCAAATACACATTTTGTATGGAGACAAATGTAATATTATTTCACTCTCCATACCAAACGAAAATAATTAGTTGATAAGCCACAACTTTTCACTTGAGATAATAACACTTTGCATAAATATCTTTCATCATAAAAATGAGAATAAAGTGCCTTCATTGACATTCGTACGATATTTTCTGCAAATATCGAATATCTGTCTTCTCTGGGCGCGGTTAACCAAAGGGTGAGACTTGTCTTCAATAATTAGTTCGTATACAATGATTTAATGTTGATTGAACAAAACTGCATCATTTCGAGCTATAGTCGAGAAAAGTTTTGCGTTTTTTTCTGCCGGACTCCATATGTTCCGGAATTGAGTATTGACTAAATGGTTTCAGCGTGTTTAGCTTTTTTATGAGAACACAAATACGAATTATAATTTAATTTTGTAGATTCTTGAACCATCTCCTAAATCTCCCGGACTGCTTTTATGACGATGGTGTATGACTTTGCGATATCTGTGACCTTCCTCTTTGCGGTGAGTGTATGTGGTGTATGTGTGGTGTAATGTCGGACGTCAGTCGGTCGCACGTTGCGCGAGTGGCGTGACATGGTCGCCGGCATGCACAAACGCACACACACGCTCACGCTCACAAAGCTCGTCCAAAGTGGAGCGCTTTGAAAATATATATATGTGTGCGTGCGTATAATGTCTGCACGAATGGAACATAATCTGTAGTACAGTGCAGTCGACATCGCGCCACTCCCGCCGGGCTTACCGCGCACCGATTCTATGCTTGCGCGCACGTTATGCATTCGCTGCATTTTTTCGCATCGAAACGCATCTATGCGGGCAGCAGCAGCAGCACACAAACACCGTTTCTCTGCATCCCAGCGCTAGCGGGCGAATCAATATACAATATGACGTGTGCGTGCGTGCGTGCATGCATGCGTGCATGCGTCGGCGCACAAGGTTTGCGCTGTGTGCGTGCATGCGTGCGGCCGCCACCAAGAAATTGAAATGTCTCGGGTGCGCGCAGTCAAACCGGTTCGAGCGGCGGCGGCGGCGCATTAGAATGGCCGGCCATCGATGTGGAATCGAACATGCGCATTCGCTCTTTGTGGTTGTTAGAAATCATGCTGGCTGGCTGGCTGGCGATGATGTTCGAACGGAGCCCATCCACGCATACGACGCATAACGAGCGAATTTATTAGAATGTATCAATTACACTGGCACCACAAATATTGCCTCGAATTACTACACCAGCCGCCAGAGCAGCAGTTTGTATTCGCAGCAGTACGTGCGAAGCAATCAAAACGGCTAGGCAGAGCGATCGAATCAACATCGCGATTTGAAAACCGCAAGCGATTTAATCGCACGCAACCACTACACGTTTATTTTGTGCAATTTAACTACTAGCGGTGAATATAATAAGAGTCAAATTCGCGAGCGTTTATCGCCATCATAATTGCTATTGCACTATGCCAAATTGCGGCCGGGTTTTTTGTTCAGCGCGTCCGATTAACCCTCTAGTGCACAAAACCACCTACAGGCAGACCCCACTATATGGACTCTAGTTCGAATACGTTGATTCTCTTCCCAGATATTGTGTTGTTGCTTGAAAACACGATTTCCACAAGTACTAATTACATAATAATATTTGAAGAAATAAAATATAGGCATTACTGTTGTGACGATGTGTCTATCACATACAAACACGAGACAAAAAACATTAAAACAGATTAAGCTGTTCGAACTGGAGCACTTCGAAAACGTCGATTTTGACGTTTTCGGCGTGTGCACTAGAGGGTTAATGCGAGATTAGCGGGCGAATCACCAAACTCTCAACAGAACGCACGCGCACACGGAACACTACCATGAATGAAAATCATGAACATGTGCAACAATCTCGTCGTTTGCCCGCGTCGCAATTGTGTTGCCTCGACTAAAGCGATGTAGGCAATGATATTTTGCGTTCGCTTGTTGCGCAGCCATTCCGAAGCCACACGCGGTATTGTTCAAAATAAACACGCACACGAAAAACAAAAACACAGTAATTCGCCAACTTTGCCAGGCCAGGCTTTGGTGTCTGTGTGTGTCTGTGTGTTGGCATGTGCTCTGTAATCGCTAATGTAATTCATCCAACCGCCGACGAGTGGAAGCAACGGCGAGCTAAAGCATCAAGGCACGGCTGCACGAGCAGCGGTAAGTTCGCGCATCAACAACAAACAAACCGCAATAGTAATCTGACGGCGTGCACACACACTGCATAACGACTATAGTGCATACACCGGCGTATGTATTTTCCACGAAAACTATTACAATCGAGTAAAATAAGCCTCTCGGCAGATTTTCGCCGAGGACGGAAACCGGCAGCAGCAGCAGCAGCAACAGACGATGCTGAGGCGAACGAAAAACCGCACCATACCGAAGAGCCGAGTAGCATAAAGCAGCATAAAGCACTATACCAGTTCTACAACCTCAGAACAGGGATTGAATTCATTAGCAGGTGTTTGGTTTGTTTGGTTGTTTATATATACTTGTCATACGTCATTGGAAAGGTATAACATTCAGCTTTAATGTGGAACAGATTTTGCAACGATCCCAAGTCCGTAGCAATTACAGTGCGGTGAGGAAGTTTGACAATGTTATTAAAAAGATAAAAAGATAAACGTAAAAAATTGACAAAGACTCGAAAAACATCATATATGTGAGCTAAATTCCGATGCATTCAGACGAAGTTTTTGATATAACGATTCCGTCAGCGCTGTAATCAACATACCGCCCTCTGATTAACATTGATTTTCATCACGAACTTCCAGGCCGACAGCCCGAAAAATTCGAAGTAGTCGAAATAAAGGTTGTTAGATATTTTTTGAACGACCAAGGAGGGGATTTCGGGAGCGATTCACAAATGTTCATGGCGATGAGAGAAATGTGTAGCTAACGATGGACACACATTTTGATATGATATCTATGATACTTTTTCTGTACTCGCGCTTTGAATATCATTAAAAGAAATCCCAGTTTAGAGGATGTAGAACTGGTTCATACACTTCAACCACGTCAGATAATACGGTGAATGCACAGGCGTACGAACGCGAGCAGCAGTGCACTTCGAGTATAAAATTAAAATCGGCAATGTGGTCTAACTATAGGTTTGGAGTTTTGTCTGTGTTTGAGTGTGTGTCTGTGTGTGTGTTTGAGTTACTGCATATGCACACATAAAGATGTGCGTGTGATTTAAGACCGATACGGCCGTTATTATGCGAATATACTGGCTATATATGCAATATGCAATGCTACACACAATTAATAACGATTATTACCGACTAATCGCGGCTGAGCTCGAGAGCTCGAGTGCGCAAATGGCGCGCACATTGAGATTAGAAAATCGAAAATGCATTCGCACGACGACGACGGACGACGTCTGCATCGGTGTGTGTGTGCAAAAATTGTGGGCGCGGTGTGCACCGGGCTGGATCATTTATTGACACAGCGACACGACGACGACGTCGGTCGATTTATCTGCGACGGCGTTGCATAAGTGCAATGCAATGTCGACTCTGGTCTCTGCACACTGCACAGACACACATCGAAGTGCTTCCATAAAGATTACGTCTAATTCGTACGATTTGTTCGGGTCCCCCAACAGTCTGGTCGGTCTTTGGACCGTTAGACTTGAGTGTGTGAGTGAGATTGCCGTATCTGTGCGACGACGGGAATATCTATGTGCGCTTAGATTGACGTGAGCGCAGACACATATATGGCAAAAGACCACGACGGCGCGGCGTCACGAGCCCAACGCCAACCGCCACACCCGCACACATGCACATATAAGCGCACAAACCAACTGATCTCAAAGTGGCTGGGCGAATAACACTGTCACAAGTCACAAATATCGATATTAACGTTAATAACAAACACAGAATGTATGATTATTCAGAACCTGATCCATTTGTTAGAGATAAAATTATATCAGTCGTATTCTGTTCGTGAAAAATTCTTTCTCGTCCATGTATTACAGTGTCTTCACTATACTGTTCTACAAGATATCACACTTCTAACTGTCTAGGTAACATACAAATCGCGCAAGACAATTTTCAGTTATATGTAGGATCTTGCGCAAATTTAACATGCATTTGTCTGAGCACTGATGATTATTATGATGTAGTTCAGTAGAATGGTCATTACTCTATAATCTACAAACAACATCGTTTGAGAAAAGTCTTTAAATCATTAATACAATCCTCGAATAGTTGTTGAAACATTACTAGAAGTGATCAGACGAATGTGTGTTAAATTTGCACAATATCCTACAATCAACTGAAAGTTGTCTTGCTCGGTTTTTATTTAAACAAAACCTCACGAATGTCAGTTGATTCAGCTGTGAAGAAAAAGACAAGATATTTCAGGAACAGAATACGGCTGTATATCGATATTATTACTCTTATGATTCCACTTATACATTTTGGGGCCCATCCGCTATTTTTCTTTTTGTGATTAAAAACAGAAAATGCCGGTTAGATGGATTTCTAGTGATTTGTTACCGAAAATGTAATCGTTACCACAATTATCGAATGTTTAATATTCACGCATGTGTATCAAGCTCTGGGCAACAACAACAATTAATCAAATTCATCTTACTAGAATCCGAAAATCAACAAGGTTCAAAATCGCACAGCACAGCACACTTCTACCGTCACTTGCATTAGGTAAAAATCGATGTGCACAGCGCCGGTTTCGCTCGTAATTCGTAATGGATTGCGCAATATTCGAAAGCAACTCGGGCGCGGGCGCAGCGCACACACACACAGAACATTATGCCGTACACTACACACAATATGTATATATTACACTTTGTGTGTGTGAGGCGTGAGCCAGGACAGGACGCACACACCAAATGCAACCACCAGACAAAACACAACATTTAAGCCGTATTCGCCAAAGACTTGTCTCCAACGCGCACTCCTCACAAACAACACCACTCAAAATGTGTGTGTGCGGCGCACGCGAGACCAACAGTGCCCCAGCTGGCGCGTGTGCGGTGCACTTTTCAAATGCGTGTGCGCGAACGCGACTGCTGCTGCTGCACGACATCGGCGGCCGCGGTGGCGTTCTAAATATCAACCGGTGCACGAGCGTGAGCGGATTGGAGCGCCCCGCAGCCGCACAACGTCGACTATGACGACGGCGGAACAAGTGGAAAGGCGACGACACACCTACATTGCACACCACCGTTTTTCGTGTGTCTGCGGATGGCGTGCGGTGCGATTATTAGTTTATTCACTTGGCTTTATTATTATTGCCGCTGTCTGGTAGGTGAGTAAATGTAAATGTAAATGTGTGTTGTGTGTGTGTGTGTGCAGTGTGCAACCAATGTGTAACAGCGCTTGGCAGGTATATAGGGGAACCTGCCCGTTTACTGGCACTGTCCATTTAGTGGCACCCTTCGTCACGACTTACGAGCGATATTGGAACAAAAGTTTCTGAGAATTGAAGTTGAATCACAGTGAGTGAAAACTTTTCAATTACAATTGGTAAGTCTTATCGTTTTTTCTGTAGTGGCAAGGCCGTCGAAACGTAAAAAAAATCAAAAAACACAAAGCTTATGTAATTTCTGTCATCATTCTGAATCCAGTTTCAAGTCCATTTCTCATCAAAATAAACACATAAGAATGAATGAATTCATAACTTGACTCTTTACTTCGCAATTCAGCGATTATTGTGACATGAACTCAAACTATCACCCATTATATAAGAATAGAGAACAGTGTAATGAGAATGAGTGATAGACAGATGGCCATGCACAAAATCAACTTGTTCTCAAAGAGCCGAGTGTAAAAACATGTGCTAGCAGACACGTACATTTTCACCATTATCACTCTTTCAGTAAAGTTGAGGGCTGATCTCGTTCTAGTAAAAGCTGCCTATTTGAGTGAAGCTATCCTGTTGATATACTGGTGCCTTTCAAGAGTTAATAACCTGAGAAAGCTTCGTATTTGAAATACAGCCGCCCAAAACTCCCTAATGGGATATAATGGATGTAGATGATGATGATATAAGAATATTACATTGGCCTATCTCTTATCTAGTGTTACATCATTGTGCAAATGGTGTTCGATATGATTCAAATGTATTATTTGTTACATTGATATGAATTTTCAGTAAGCCGTTGCTGAACGAGTCGGCCGAAGAGAAAAACCCGCCGAAAAAGTTCAATAGAAAACGCAGTGCTATTTCATCATTATTTTTACATACGGTTTTATTTTTCTCATGAAAAGGCTCACACTACTTCATGATTGTTTCAAAGGTCACAACCACAGAATCAATTGAAAATTGTAAAATAAAAAGTTTTATAATTGCGTGTTTTCGATTTATTTACGAAGTTTTACAGCACAGTGAGATGGGTGCCATTAGGTTGGCAGATGTTTTCGAATGAAGATATTGCAGACGTTCGCTATATAGGCTATAGAACTAAGCTTTCAAACGGAACTATGAGCTCCGCGATATGTTGCTCCAAACGGAATTTAGCCCTAAACCTTAGGCTACCAATAAGCGGGCAAGTTCCCCTATGGTGTGTGTATTCCAGTGATTGTGTGTGTGTGGCATTCACGCAAATCAACCCACAACTGTCTAGTCAACTGCAACTGCGAGTCGCCAAACGGCAAACGGCATTACAATCGTCGACAATATGCTATGCTATGCTATGCTCTATGTGAGTGGCACTTGCGCCACAAATCACACAAACACGGTGCTGCTGTTGCTCCGCTGCCGCGTCCGCGTTCGTGTTCGTCGAGCATGAAATGAGCTCCGGGCCACCGCCACACGCCGCACGACACACCATCAACTAATTCGGTGGCAACCGGGTGAGCAGCTCGTGTTCGTCGGTTTCGGTGTGTCTGTGTCTGTGACATGATGTTTATGTCCAATTACAATCGTTTGGCTGGTTTGCGGGCGAATGGGGGAGGGGAGGTTCCGATAACACATGCCACAGTCGCGGACGCCGCGAATTAATTGCTACACACCGCTTTCGGTCTGAATCGGAGTATACGGAGTATTCGGAGTAACTGCTGGCACCGCAACTGAACCGATTGAGTGATGGCACGCTTTCGGGCATGTTTACTGGGCATAAAACACACATATGAACGTGGACGTCGACGCCACGACACGCCACGCACTCGCCCGGCTAATGGATTCTAATTATCGATGGCGGCACCCAGGCACCACACACGCACACACGCACTCACACACATGTGATTATTATTTTAGCTAGCGATTTTCTGCGTGCATGGATAGCTGTGGCCTTCGGCCGGCGAACAATGTACAGAGTAATAACATGGTTCATGTGTGGAAAAAATACGATATTATTATTATACTCAACGGCGCGACGACTGAAAACACACACAAACATGCATCCGTGCACACAATTACGGCAAATGCGGCTGCTGCTGCTGTTGTTGGTGGACATAATAGTCACGTTCACATGAAATATGCCGACAATTCGCCATTATCGAAGGCGACACAAACACACACACACGAACGCCGACACCACACACACAGGTAGAGGCGGCGCATTAGGAATAGAAATCGGTTTTCCGCTTTTCACACATGTAATCAGCTCAGCTCGGGCTCAACTCACGCGGACGCCGGACACCCAGACACATTTGTATATAGACAAATATTTATTAACGTCGTTTTGGCGCTGGAGTTGGCGGTGGTCGCCTTATTTGCGGTGTTTTTGAATCGGAGCGAACAAATTGCGCGATTCGCGATTCGAATCACGTAAGCTGATAAGTAGTAAGATGTGAAACTTACATACTAAAGAATAAAGCTTTAATGATTTGATAACTTTATTTCAACTCAACATAAGCTGTTCCAGTTTTCGAGAAATACATCGATCGGATAACACGAGAAACTGTGCAATTATTCCATGAATTATGATATTCCTACTGCATACAGTATCTAGCAATATGAAGTTACAGACCAAAAAACATGCTCGTCTTTGGAGCTCATTTTCACAGAACTGGGTGCTCCATTTTTTTATTTGTATCTGGAAGATCTATCTTTTCATAATAGCTCTGCGAAGTTTCATGGTCAACGTAGTCTCCGGGAGACTGACCTTTAAACATGGTTAAGCTCAAATATGATGCAGCAATATAAAGTTACCAAAACTAGTTGTTCGTTTTGATTATACAAATATTAGTACAAAAAAAAAATCGAAGGTTTTATTTTTCCATTTTTGGTTACTCTTTCAGTTAGAATTCAACAATATTTTTTAAATGCAAATTATAACACTTTTATGTGGGTAAAACGTAAACGATTGCGCTAGAATAAGAATCGAATAATCAAGATTTAGCCTGTCTGAATGATATAAATAAATCAAGGCCATAAATAGACATCTTTCTATAAAAAGTTCCGATAATTTTAAATTCTTTTATGACAATTTATGTCTGAACAATTTATTTTAGCATGAATAATTTTAATATTAATTTTATTTTCGATTTGCATGATGAAAGGTTGGGCTAGACAACCAAAAAAAAATCCAACAAGATTGCTTCAAAATTCTAGTCTGTGAGTATTCTGATAACTTCATATTGCCTCCCACTGTATATCGACCCATGTAGATTACATAACTTTACATTCGTGCACATCAACACTACCAGCAACCAGAGAGCAGCCGTCTCTGTTAGCCGCAATCGTCTACGTTCCGCCATACGCTCAACTGTGTAAATTTGTGTTGTGTCGTCAGTGCGACCGGAATAGCGCACATCGGATTGATCGCGGCGTAGGCCTCCAACAGCGCGCGCGCTCTGCAGTTCGCGCACCATATATCGAAGTTCGCACACGATCATAAATTGTCCGGCATTTTCCGCTTTTGCCGCTGCCGCTGCTGCTGCCTGAGCTGCCTGATTTGCATGCGTGCGAATCAGAGTGTCCGGTGTCCGGTGCTACCACATAGAGCCTGCCTTATGCACACTGCAGACACGCACACACGCCGACCGAACGACCGACCGACCAACCGACAACCGCGACAGGCGCACGACTAATATGAGCTGGCGAAGTGGCGTAGCCAGGGGGTGTTTACAAATGTGCAATGTAATGTACTAATAGATTTTTTTTATTCGAGGTGCTTTAGTTCGAAGATTGTAGTTTTCATCTTTAAATGAATTAAAATTCATATTCTGTTCCGGAAAAATCTTGTCGTTTTTTTTACAACTGACACAACTGACATTCGAAAAGATTTGTTTACAAACGAATTGCTCAAGACGCTTTACAGTCGATTGTAAGATCTTGTGAAATACAACACGCATTTGTTTGAGCACTTCTAGTCATGTTTCAACAATTATTCGAGAATCGTAATGATGTAGTTCAGTTGAGTGGGCATACTCTATGATATACAATACAATCGTTTGAGAGAAGTTTCATCATCATCATATAGATGAGCCTACTAACTTGCCCCACAAAACTAAAAGCATCATCGATTTTTGTTAATTTTTGCGAAAGATGAGGAATTGAGCACAATTTCATTACTTTTCATTTCAGTGTACGTTCATAGCTTTTAGTCACTCTAGAGAAGAGTTATGTTCTTTGAACCAAAGACGTAACACAGATATTTTGTATGGGAAATGTTATGAATCATTACAATTTGTTCGTATTGTGTTTGGTTAGTGTAATTGTGCATGTGCAATGAGAACGTTCCTAATTTCTATCAGTTTATTACGAGTTCAGTTTATTGTTTATGTCGTCTGAGTGGCGTAGAGGTAGAGTGCCTGCCTCACGATCGGAAGGTCCTG
>JANTBZ010002673.1:0-14594 GCA_024741255.1 Exechia fusca
ACGAAAACGACATAAACATGATTATATGAACTAAATATGGTGCTCTAAAGATATTGAAACATATATTTCTACGTATCTTGCTTAAGTTTTTTGACATGAGAAAGCTCTGGGCGCAATGACTGCCGCAAAACACGCAATTGAACCAGATAAAATCGTGTTGGAACTTCGAAGCAGTGTTTAGAACTGATCGAACGCGATTAGGCTAAATTAGTTGATAATTTTGTGACAATATATAAATCCTGTTCCCATTTCTACACTCTGGAGTTCAATTGAAAATCATCTTAGTGCACAGAGTGTGACGAACCATCTTCATCGTAAACAATTAGCAACAGTAGGATTATGTCTGTATTTCGGGATCCAATAGGATTATTCTTCATAGATTTCTTCAAAACAGGAATAAAATGAACATAGACTATTATATTTCGTTTTTGTAGCATATTGAGTTCTAAATAGCCAGAAAACATGAGGTGGAGAAAGTGTTCTTCTATCAAAACAATACGCAATGCATCAAGTAGCTGGAAACGATGGACAAAATCAGCCCCATCAACTTTGGATTTGAGCCTCAACGACTAATATATATTTCAAATTTTAAGAACATGCTCAAGTGGTAAGCTGCGAATTCATTTCGAAAGGGATCGAGATGTCACATGACCGCTGAATTAAGGATATCGGGCAAAAATTAAACTATTTATAAAAATTCATCAAGTTTTCATCAAAAATGTTGGTCCTTCATAGCTAGTCTTATTACTTATCAGCCCTTGTAGTATATGCTATACGTTCAAAGTCACATCAATTCACACGCAAATCCAGCAAACGGTTCATCGTTTAGACCGTCGCGCAACATAGTCACGCGTACACACAGCAACCAACAACCAGTTCACAAACTGTGTGTGTGTGTGTGTGTGCGCGCGCATTCGGCGTTGTGGCATAATTTCGGTTGATTTCGATCTACGCGCGATATACAAAGCCAAACGGCGGTCGCCGCCGCCGCACGGATGAGTGGTGGTGGTGCGCTAGAGGTGCGCTCGTGTGAGTAAGTGTAGAGTGTGCGCGTGTGTTCATTTATGATGGTTCAGCGCGCGGCAACAGGTCGTTGATCGTAAGCGACGTCGTCGTCGTCGCGGAGACAGCGAGTGAGTGTGTCTGCATGACGCGACGACGACGATGGCGTGGCACAAAAGAGGTCGAGCGATCAAGCGATCGTTCACGTAAGAAACACCGAACCGGCGCAACAAGCGCGCGACTTGAGATTGGAGCAGCATAAGTCGGGAGGGTGGAGTAAACGATTCGAGAAAGGTGAATGACATGTGCTTGCGCAGTCATCCACTTGTTGAGCGCACGCACGTTCTACACGAAGAACTATGCTATTACGCAAATTAGAGTACGCATTATGCGACAACGATGCTCGTAAGACATGGTGCGTTCGTCTCAACAACTTGTCGCCAAACGACGTGCAGCGTACATGTTCCTACATCCGGCAATTGTGGAGCAAGTCTGCGCTCACGAAGATGTATAATTATGTAAACAACTCTAGCGCAGTTAACGCATCGGCAGTGAATACAAATATATGGTCGCACCTCCGCCTTGCTTCGGAGTTCAATGGGATCGTGAGTAACGACGGGCCAAATAACCGTGCATACCATTTCAAAATACGGAGCATTCTGCGCATTGCAGCATCGTGCCCCACAAAGCCGCCGCCGCCGACGTCAACAAGACACTCGTGCAGGCACGTCGTTGTCGTAAGAGCGTTTCGTGTCTGCCGGCGCACGCGTGAACACGCAGACCGCCCCGAAGAACTCATTCTCATTACAATACAATGCGTACCGCCGTCGACGGCGACGACGTGAGTCGCGCGCTAAGCCGACAATATGCTGCATACATTCTGCTATACAGCATATGAGCATACTGCATGGACAATAAGTCTCGAGGAAGCTCGAACTTTTTTGTTGAAAACTTATCCATATCCTAAATAACCTTCAAAAATTATCTTCGCTAACCCCTGCATATTACTTCTTATTTCTCGATTTAGTATGACTCATATTCTTTCCCTGGAGCCAACTTTTTGAATACGGAAATAGTCATTAAGTTTCCGGTCTGGCACAGAAGGAACAATATTTTTGATGAAAACTTTTAAAATTCTTCTACATGGTTTCATTTCAGCCCGATAGCCTAAAATCAACGGCCCTGCAACATCTTGATCTCCTTCGAAATGTATTCGCCGCTAACTCTTGCAAAATGCCCTTTTATCGATTTCGGCTTTCTTATTTGAATGGAAGCTCTTTGTCTGGCGACATTTTATCGAATTTGGTGATTGATAGTAATCGATGAGGGCCAAATCCAAAAAAATTTCGATGATGGAGCGGTGATGGAAGCCCTCTTCATTGATTTTGACCTTCGTTTTTAACTATTCGTGACGCTGTTGTATTGTTTTGGTTGAAGAATATTTTGTTCTCCTCGTGTGGTCATTTCGGACTTCATAGGCCTCCAATATAAAATGGTATTGTCTATGTTAATTTTATTTATAATTTTACGCAGTCGGTGAAAATTTATTTGAGTACCGTAATATAGACGTAATATAGACTCCGAAGTTCAGTAATGGAGACATGACTCTATTGTCACAATTGTATCTCAAAATTTAGCCTAGTCGCGTTCGATCGGTCCAAAACACTGCTCCGAAGAATCAACATGTTTTCATCTTGTTTGATAGTGCGTTTTAGCGGCAGTCATGGCGCAAAGAGCAAAGTGTATTCTAATGCCCAAAACCTTAAGCACTATACATAACATTTTTTATCGATTTCCTTCTAGTACCAGCAGTGTCGGACTAACGCGTTTTTTCGTCATCCGAAAATATTTAGTTGATTTTTTCACGTTTTCGTCGATAACTGTTACATTTTGGTGTCTTTGCGCACATCGTCATCGGTGCCTAAAAGGTAATATATATTTTTGAAAAGGCAAATTTTATTTCGGTTAGGGCAGAACCCGTAGAACATTTTCTCAAGACATGTTTTGGCTCTAGAGGCACTTCTTCCCATCAGAAATCAGTGCTTTATCTTTTCTCGAAATACCTTCTTGTGTGTTTTTCACCCATTTCACGAAGAGTTTCTGGTGCCCATATCTTTAGGGAACCAAGAGTCTTCAGGTCTATTTTTACATTTAGATGATTTAAAAGTTGTTCAAGAACACCGAAATTTCCGATACTTATTGAACCATGTAGTTTGTACATATGTACCTCGCGTACTAGTAATTCGATTTCGAAGTACGTGCGAACGTGTTCGCGGGCGGCTCAGCGCGAAGACAACAACGTCGTCGTTGCCGTCACCGACGACGACGACAGTCACATAATATGCAAGCTAATCTCAAAATTGCTCATACACATCGTCGTCGACGAATGTTATCTCTATATTTCGCGTTCGAAACGAACAGATTTGAAACGATATTCGGGTGTGGGTGTGTGTATTTGTCTAATGTTTGGTCAAGCGAAGCGCGCGCTAACATTTGCACAAATACATACACTCGAGAGACCTAACTAAATATGCGGTGTACAAACACACTCTCAGCGCGGGCACGCCGTAAATATACACACTCGCACACCGCACACACACACACGGCGAATGTAAATAATGGATATCTACTCTGAGCGTGACCACTTTGCGAATCGCAGCACACGGGGCGAACGCGAACGCCATTACCGCCAGAGTGTGTATTGTATTAGCGCGATACCTGCGTGTGAGTGTATGCGTGCGCGCACATTGTTGTGTGAGCGAGCGAGCGAGCAAGCCGCAAGCCGCAATACTACTCGCCGCCGCGACTCGCGCGAGTGTTTTAGTATCGGTGTGCACGCGCGGCAAAGATTCGAAATTAGTCATTGCACGCGTACGCTTGGAATGCACGACGATTTCCTCAGTCAGTCTCGATCGAAATAAAGCGCGATAGAAGGTATTCTCTATGCGGTGGCGGCCACCCGCCAAACAAAGCGCACTTACCGATTATGCTGCACAGCATCGCCGATCGCCGCCAGCTCCGATCGCGGTGATGTCCGCTGTTGGCGGCCGACGCTGCGGCGTACATTTTGTGGAACAAAACACACGAATGCGCGCTCGGCACACCGCCACACACTCACGAACAAATCTGGTTGATCGCGCGCACCGCGCCGATCGTCGCGTCACGTCTCGTGTGTTCACTCGCGGTATTGTGTGCGGTGGTGTGTGTGTGTGTGTGTGTATCTTGGAGATGGTGCGGCGTTGCGGTGTGGCGACGGTGAGATGGTGTGCTGGTCGTTGTTGTTGTGGTGGTAAGTCGTGTCTGCACGTCGTCGATCACCGACAAAGAAGTGTTGAGGTCGCGCAGCTATGCTGCTGCTGCCGCCGATATTGCGGTCATATGCGCGTAATCCAGAATATTTGTCGGTGTCGTCTTCTGCGTCGGATGCGCACAGCGCACTGCACTGCACTACACGTTTTATTCACTCACACTTGCGTGTGCGTACAGTCCGTCGCGACAACGTCTGAGACACGGTCTAATGATTCACCTGCGCGCACGACGATGTTGTGTTCTACCACATGTGTGCTCGAGCCGACGCACTGTCGTGTCGTCGTGTGTGTATGTCGCCGCGCGTCGTCAATGTGTTTAATATGCACGAGCGCAGCACAGCGCACAGCACAGCAGAACCTTTCCACTCACACGCGCACACTTGTTTGCGCGTATACGGCGACACGCATGCATTCACACGTATACTCGCACACACGAACGCGCAATGTTCTAGCAAACAATGCTCCAGCGCCCGCGCACACTCACAAATACCCCCCGAACGGACGGTTGTTGTCGAAATACACCGAAAAGTATGATAAACATACACGGCAACTGCACTGCAACTACACACATGCGCATACCAGCAAAAAAAACACAAACGCAAGCACACTGCGTCGTGTATGTATGCGTGTGTGAACGACCGTCGTATACACACGCCTCACGGCATTCAGAAACGAAGACAAAAAAACACCCACGGAAACTACACACGGCAGTGCAGACGGACGGACGGACGGACGCAACTCGACCAGCGAACACAAACGGCGACGACGAACTGAGCGCACAGAGAACGCAGGCCAACGAGCGAGCTGCCCAAACATTCAATATACATACAATCGTCGTCAACGCACGCGCGAGAACGAACTACTACTAATTCGAGTGTATTCGAGTACCAAGCGAGAGCGTCGAGCAAGTGCACGCGTATAGGTGTGTGCGTGTGTGCGTGTCGTGTGATCGCTCGATCGAGCGAGCGCGCAGCAACAACACCTGAGCGCGCTCTGCGTGAGAACAGGTACGCAGGTGAAGCGTTCTCAATAGGGTGACCTGTCGTTCGTTCGCGTTGTCTGATAAGGCTCGCTCGCACGCATTGTTATAGAGAGCATTGCACTTGTTCACATACGGCATACAATTGAGTGCGCGATATGCAAAGCACTATATTGCATTCGAATTAGGGGGAGTTTACGCAGAGCACACACAGAATCGAGCGTCAAGAGTGTATATATTTGATATGTGCTCATCCACGCAACATGTCGGAATGCCGCGACGCGATAAGATAACGCGAACACAAACACATTGCGCCTTTCGACTACGATATTAGTGTAATATACTGTTCTAGCCCATTCTTTTTTAAATTTTAAACATAAGCGAAATGGACATTTAGTGATGCAGTTTTGATCAATAAATATTCTTTTGTAATATTCTAAAATATCGTTCACGAAAAATCTCGCCTGTGGCTGAGAACATCATAAGTAAGACCTTTGGAAAATTTGTCCAACGAATAAGCATGAATGCGATTTTGTTTATGAATAATTTTGTCATCTTCCGATTGAGTATATACACATTTGCTCCAAAAGTCACTCCTGTGAAAAAGTTAAGGGTCTATATGAACCAAACACGAAATACGAAATTTGTGTATGGAGACAAATATATTATTCACTATCCATTCACTCTCCAAAAATATCTCAGAAAAGTTGTAGGCAGTTTAAGTCGTTACTTCTCGACACTCCAATACAAAAATGCAATCTTGGACTGCTATTAACTTCCGCCATAGGTCCCATTGGTAAGAATCCAGACACACGTATATCTTTATTTTGCATCTAGTTTCTACCTTACAAGGGATTCTTTGATTGCTTCCATCAACTCTTCCCTATCGTAAGCTAAATTGAAAGATAAAATTAAATTCTGTTCAAATATTTCTCATTGAAAAATAGGCACATCGGTCTTCTCTGGGCTCGCATAACCAGACGGTGAGATTTGTCGTCAACGATTTATTCGAATACAATAGAAAGACGTTAAATGAAAAAAACTGCATCATTACAATTTGTATGAGACTCTTTCTTTACCAACAAAGCGTAAACCAAGCACAATTTGTTCAAAATAATGAGCTAGGATTGTAAAACCATTTCAATACATATTTTCCATTTGTCCGTTGTCAAAAATAAGTACTTTTTATTGCATCGGTATTTTCAGTGGGGCATGGTGTGTGCATGGCGTGTTTTTGTTTGTCTACAAATTTCATTTGGTATCAAGCTAAACAGTTGTGTAACGATAATAATTTAAATAATTTAAGTCCAGTACATTTGATCTTCAGCGTGTAACGATTTCGTGTGTTGTATGTCCGTGTGGTGTCCGCAGTATTGTGTGTGGTCGCATACATTAATTTCAGTCCTCCAGAATGCTTAGCTGTTTGGTACCCTGCTTGTTGCTGGCCGCCAAACGCGATGTCTGCGCAATTGTCTTGAAAAACAGATTGTTGTTGTGTTCGGAAATGTCCTTGGACAGCGCGGAGAAGCGTCGCGTTCCGCCGCGATACGGCGCCACATTCGAGCTGAGATCTTGATCTGCCCGACGTTCCGCGACATGTAAAAGATCGTTGACGGATTGGTGATGGTAGGTTGGTATTTGGGGTATGTCAGATTGGTTGGTTGGTTGGTTGGTTCAATGCAGTCAACACGTTATAACAGATAGCATAGATCAGTTACAGACAACATAAATTGCTTGATTGCGCATAGTTGCGGAGTTGGTTGGGTTGTTGGGTTGGGTCAGTGGTAGTGCAATTTGATTTTGGTTTTAGCATTATTGTAACGAGGGCTTATGGCAACTAGAAAGAAAACGGGTATGTTGGATAGAGGGTAAAAAATTGAACATTGATTAGAATCGGGAAAGAAAAAAACGGTGTTGGGCGTATTCATATATGGGTTGTAACGGTGATTGAATATGTGCAACAAACACGATTATTAAATCAAACGTAATGTAATGTTTTGTTATATATAGCACCTTGACTTTGTAAAATTGATTGAATCCAAGCACTAATTGTATGTCTACCTACAGATGCACGCAAATTGTTGTGTATGTGCGTGCTACTCGTCATCTGTCCTACGTGAACGGAATTATTAGTATTCGAATATATTGTGTAAGGTTGGGGGTTCTGAATAACGACATTTTGGTAACAGCAAAAGGCATAGAAGTGAGACTGACTCTAAATGCATTTTAAAAATCTTATTTCTTAATAACAAATCGTAACGAACACATCTTTATTCACACAATATCAATTTGAAATATAATATTTTTTTCAATGGAGGGTTAAATCAGTGATAACTGTGTGCACACATCAAAGTTTATGATTTCAATAATATTTAAGAAAATGTCTGCAAATATGATCAGTATGATTCTGAATACCTGTTCTACCAGAATGTCGTTATTTCAAAATCGTACCTTCTGGTGAGTCCTATATCCTATATTCGACTGGGCCAAAACTATATCTTCGCATCAACTGATTGGTTTTGCTGTCACTGGGTTTTGAGATTGCTTCTAGCGTATTGCTGTGTGTTATATGTTTGTGTGCGCATAATGTCCGTTGAGGGGGCGATGCATTCGGCTGTTAGTTGCACGTTCTGGCAAGCTGATCACACACAATATGAATCTTCTACGGATTAGTGCGGCGTATGCATGACTGCGCTGGCGTTGGTGCTACAACTGGACGAGGAGCTACGCTCGCGCTCCTGATGATGGCTGTGGTGTAGGTGACTGTGTGTCGGCCGTCCGTGGTGGCCACGCGCGGGTAGCATACCTTTGAGCGCCGCCGCCGCCGAGCCGTTCGTGTCCAGCAGGAACACCGCATTCGATTCGGTGTCGCCGCGCGTCCGATTGTTGAGGAAGTCCCGGATGTGCTGGACGATCAGCTCAATGGCCACTGTTTTTGTTTATTGTTATTGAAATGCGAATCAGTTCAGTGAATCAACCCGATTGAATTTCATACATTCGTCCATTTTTTATATATTTATAATATTGATATCGCAAGCCATTCGTTCGCTTGGTTTATATAAAAGAGATTTGGAATTGGTTGGTTGATGTGTTGTGGGCTTAAAAGTAGTGGATTTTGAGCGAAGGAACAAAATGTTCCTTCATATTTTCTTTTGTGTGGTTCGGTGGTCAAATCGATGATGACGGAACTTACGACTTTTCTGAAGTGTGTGTGTGTGCGTGTGTGTGTTCATTTATGTGTGTGTGCATATTTTGGTCGGTAAGCGTCGGTTCCTCGGGGCGTCTGTGGATGGGCGAGTGTGTGTAAGTATGCCGCGATTGGCGCAGTGCGGTCGCTTGCATTTCGAATTTCGGGTGGGTGAAATGGATGTGGGGAGGTTGGCCTGTGTTGGCACGAGCGCAGCACACTGCTCGTCGGCCAAACTGAAAACTACGAGTCCGGGCTGAAGCGCATGATATCGCCAATGTGGTGAACGATTAGGTCAATCGCAACTGGAAAAACAACATACACTCAATTATACTGGCGATCGACTAATACTCGTAATAGTTACACACAGAATATGGCATTAATTATGTCATGTTTAAAGACTACAGAAGGAGAGATAAGAGTCATAATAGTGGTCCTTACACCAAGATAATTGCATCCGTTCAGGGACACTTATATAAATGATGCAGTTTCGTGGAATGAACGTATAGAAAATAAATCGCATGAGAAAAGTTGAAGAAAAGTCTCAATTGTGGCCAAGCATGCCCAAAGAAAGACTGTTCTGATCATACATGGAGAAATGAAAAATCTACAATAAATGTTTCCGAATGAAAAGGATTTGTGCGCAATATTATTTCCATCCTTTTGAGTATATGTACACCTATTTTTCTGCAATAAGTGTCTCAAATATTGAGTTAAGAAAGAGTCGCGTGGCGCGATTTGCCTCACCCTCCCCTACTAAACACTGATATTTGGTAGTGGAAAAAATGCGTGATCACTCTCCATACAAAAATCCGTATTTCGCGTTTGATTAGGAGCTTCTAACTCAAATTAAAGGACATGAATTTATGCACAAATCCCGTTCATTAAAAAAAAATATTTTAAACATTTATTCTGCGTTAAATTAGTTCGATTTGTTTTCATATATGGCACGCTTAGATGAGATATTTCGGCATTGATTTCTCTCGAACACAATAGAATGAGATTCATTCCACATAACTGCATAATTAAAATTGTTTTGAGTGTCCCTGAACACGCAATGCAATTTTCAAGGTTTACGTACTATTATGACGCAAGGTTGTAATTATAAAGCGATAGGAATCATTTCTCGCGACACGTGTGTCGTTCAATCCGAATGAATATGTTGTCGATGCACCAGGTATGACATGACCAGGCACAGTTCTAACAAATGTCCACACATGCTTACAAACACTTGCACATATTTGGAATTTTAATGTACTCTGCAGACACACGACTCACGATTACGCGACGGACAAGCGCGAATCGTCTTCGTTTTGGCGAGTGGGACGCATAGATTACTCTACATTCGGGCAACATTGAGAACCTTCACCGAAATTGACTGAATGCAGGACCGCGAGAACTGCGTGAGTGAATTGTGGGCATGTTGTGTGCGTGAATGTTCCAAGATTTGTGCGCTCTTCATCGATTTGATACCATCACCATCACCACCACGAACAAATATTCGTCAAATTGTGTACACACCTGTATTGTCGGCTCCACGAGGAATGATGACGTCGGCGAATTTCTTGGTCTGTCGGACAAATTGAATAACATGTTATTGCAATCCCAAGTTCATCAGTTAATAAATTAATCAATCACTTACCGGCGAGCAAAACTCATCGAACGCCGGCTTGACGAACGTCATGTACTGCGTCAGCACCTGGTCCAGATCGCGTCCACGCTCATTAATATCCCGCGGCACTCGACGCGCCAGCCGCGTATCTGAGTCGGTGTCCACGAACAGTTTCATGTGGAACAGATCCCTAATGGACTGGAAGTAGAACACCAGGATGCCCTCGAACAGGACGACATCGGCCGGATAGATGGTGACCGCTTTCTCCGGCGATCTGCGCGCACAAACCAAACAAATGACGCAAACGTGTTAATCGCGGAATCACATCGCATCTCAGGCGCATGCGCGTATCGTCACTACTCACAGTGCATTCGTCTTGTAGTCGTACGACTGGATGGTGACCTTTTGACCGTCCAGTATCTGCTTCAGGACGGCCAGCATCTGGGCCTCGTTGAACGCATCCGGGTGATCGAAATTGAACAGGCCCCTGTCCGCCTTGGCCTTCTCGGCGGCGGTCAGTTCGCGGTAGAAACTGTCCTGGCTGATGCACACCACCTGAAGCAAGAAATGCATTGGAATGAGCGACAATTCTGGGTAATGCGCGGTAACCTCACATTTGCGCGTGTGTGCGCATCCGTACCTGACGCTGTGCATGGTCCATCTCGGCCTGGCCCAGCTGCTCCATGATGCGATTGCACACGGTACTCTGCGGCGATAGAATCGCAATCGGAGAAAAACAATGTCAATAACAACCTGCAATCGTGTTAATATTTGTATTACGTCGTACCTTTCCACTGGCCGTGCCACCAGCGACTCCGATCAGAAACGGTGTCTTCACCTCGGACGGAGTGCCAGCCGCATTTGCCGCCGTCGATTTGGCACCCCCATTGCCGTTCTGGGGATGATGCTGCTTGATGGAGCTCATGCTGAGTGTTGTGTGTGTGTGGTATGCGAAGGTGCGTGTTTTTCTGGCGAAACTGCAGCGACAGCACCGCAGCGATTGTTTACCAATTGATAAATTTGTGAGGCGATTTACGTCGTACTCGAATGACGACGATTAGATGAATGAAATCTGAAATGATTGTTACGTGATACGTTACGGCACTCGCACAGCTACCGCGTCGCTCTCTCGTTCGTGCCGTCCTCTCTGTTGACAAAAATGGTTCAGCAGTGCTAGCTTCACTGCGCACTTCGAAAAGTTTGAGAAGGCCTGCATGAATCTGTAGGAGTTTTGAGCGAGGGGCGGTTCACTCTAGATTGAGGTGTGCAAAAATGTTCTAATCACAAATTCCAAATATTGATATACGAAGATAGATAGATATTTTCGATGATTTTCAGCAAGAGGCGAATCACTCGTATTTGAAGTGTACACCGATTTCCGGAGATTAAAAAAATATATCCAAAAGATTTCCAAAAAGTTCCGAAGATTTCAAGAGATTTCCGAAGATGTCCAAAGATTTCCAAAGATTTCCAAAGATTTCCAGAAATGTCCAGAGATTTTCAATGATTTCCAGAGACTTTTTAACAACAATTTTCAAAGATTTCCGTAAATTCCGAAGGTTTCCAGAAGATTTTCGGACTTTTTCAAAGATTTCCAGACATTTCCGAAAATTTCCAAAGATTTCCAAAAGATTTCCGGCGAAGTGTACACCGATTTCCAGAATGATCCATCACTCGATTTTCAGTTATCTCTCTCATTTCGTTTTTCTAATGGGTTCAAATATCTCCAAAGTTTACTGATGATTTTCGATGATTTTTGAAAATGTCCAAAAATGTCTGAATTTATCCGATATATTCATCAGATTACACCGATATTCAGTGTGAACAGCCCCTCGTTACAGAGTGCATCTGCATCTGACATTTGGACAACAAAAACCACGCGCTTTGTCGGTTGCGATAAAAAGTCTCGCCGGTATTTCGCGTTTTGTAATCTTTTCGTCGAGTTTTAAGATAAAAGTGGGCATTTTCCAGCCATATTCATCTTTTGGTAGTGCTCATAAAACCACTGCAGTGCAATTCGACTTGTTTTCAACTACAATATCATCATGGACCGACTCGAAACCGAACCCCAACCTCATCCATCGCCGGCCGCTACTGCTTCCAGCTACATTTACTTTTCGTCTCTTGTCGTAAGTTTTGTTCGATATGGATTTGGAATTATAATTATATATGCTCTATTATGCGAACGCTATCCGAAATTCCCAAGATAGCTAGATGCGAGTATCAAAATGTACAATAACTACATTACACTTTTTATTCGAAATAGATTAAGCTAGAGCTAGCGATCACTGCTATTATAATGCACAGCAGAGACGTTCGATATAGAGATAAGACAAAGCTACCCAAAACTGAAACGCTGGTTCGAATATGGATTCACTATTCTATCGATAGTAGTAAATTCATTGATGTATCGACATAATGCATTCATATAACGATTCTACAGTGCATGTTCCAGTGAAATTTCCGAATATGTGTCTCCGATAGCATAATCTACATTCTGCATCGATATACCCCATGAAGGAGTGTTGGGCAGTCGTATTATTTGAAATACGAAGTTTTTACAGGTTATTAACTGTTCATAGGCACCAGTATATCAACATACAGTCAGTACCATTAATATGTTAACAAGCATATGTTGTACTTTTGAGGCTCCAATGCTCAGAATGTGTTCATATATAAATGATCCAAAACTGTTCGTTATTGAGAGATCCCTATGTTGAGCTGTTTATCACAAAATGTTGCTATCCTAAGTATCATAGTCACGGAATGGGCGACCTTTTGCTGGGAATGTGCGATAAAAAACGTTCCATCATATCATAATTTAACAAAACACGATTTCCGCACATTTACAACGGTTTATTGTTAATTTCACCGTTTGGAATAAAAATTGGATGAAATTGGACCCTAAATAATATAGTTATCATACCGTAGAATCGCCATAAAAGACCAGTAACTTAACCGATTGTAATTAAATTGGTTTTGCAGTGTGGACAAACACCAAGCCTACTAGCTCCAGCAAAATACAGTTCATAAATGCGAGTTCTTGTGACGAAATGGCTCAATTATTTGGAAGTACTTATAAACACGACTTTTTTAAATCGAGTTTATCAATATCAATAATTTTTGTATAATTTTACTGTTTAGGCACAAACGAGTTTAAGCTTGGGCCCAGATAATGCAAGAAAAATTAGAGTCCTTAGTCCTAATTCTCTAACTAGTCGCACGAGTTCATTCTGGGGCGTGAATATTTCGCAGTATGAAAATGTACCAATTTATTTTTTATTCCCAACGCGAAAAGTTCCCAAGGACAATTTATCTGGCTACATATCTGCAAAACATTGTTGGCAAGTGACTAAAATACTTCCGTATTCGAGGCTCTACACGATATTCATTCTGTGAAATATCCCCATTTTTGAAGCAACGAAGATGGGGTACAGCAAGAATGTCCTACCAGCAATATAACTACTTAACTTTGACTTACTAATTCAACAGGCGTTCAAAATCGTGACCGGCCACCGGAAACTGGTGCAGGCGCTGGGCCGCCAGTGCGGCCACATGTCCGAGCGCGAGTTCGATGCGCTGTACGAGAAGTCCGCAGACCGGCGCTCCAAATCCCGTCACGAAGTCCAGCCGAAACCGGAGGCGCTGTCGCCGACGCACGACGGCAGTCCAGCAGCAGCAGCAGCAGCATCGGAGATTCAGATGAGCAGCCCAACGTCATCGGCAAAGACGAACCGGAAGCTGACGCCGGCCAAATTGCTGGCCCAACAGAATCGACGGATTTTCGAGCAGTATTTGATTGGCAAAGATTTGAATGCGCTGAGTGCCGAGTTGCTGATGTGGGCGAATAAGTAAGTTGGCAGCGCTTGAGGGAAAACTTTTCGGTTACGATTTGTTTTGAGATAATTAAAAATAATTAATTAAAAATAACACGTTTATTATTTTTTTTTGGAAATACAGCATGTGATTTTTGCATGGAAGTGCCTTTTCTTTCATGTTACTTAAAATTGATATTAGTACCCAGCTGTGAAGTCTCTAAATCCCAAGATTCTCGTTTTTTCTAAACATATTTTTTTGAAACTCACTCTTATGCATTTTGTATGATGATATTACGTTTTCAATACACGTTTTCATATACTCACAGGCTAGAGTTTTGGATAAATCATGTTGGGTTTATTGGTATTGTCTTTTTACTATCATAAAATTTAAAAATAAAATTAAAATTAAAATTATTTATGATAAAATATACTGTTCCAAATTTAAATTTTACCAAAGATTTTAATATTATCGGAACTTTTTGATAAAAGAACGTCCATTTATTGGCTTGGTATATTTTTATCATTTAGCCAGACTCAATATCGATCATTTGATTACTATTTTATCGCAATCCGATCCGCCGTTTGTATTCTACTGCATTTCTAAGAAAACCATTTTTACCCACATAAAAGTGTTATGTTATGTTCATGTGTTAAGTATTATGTCCGATAAAAACAATATTTTTGAAAT
>JANTBZ010002784.1:0-14573 GCA_024741255.1 Exechia fusca
ATGTTAGCCGTTGTAATATTTTCGCACGGCTCAAAATATTGATATATTGCTGAATATCGATATTTTATGGTTCGATCAATCAATCGATTTTTTTTACAGATCACACAGTACTAGTGGATGGGCTATGGGGAACGTTTACGCTGTTGTGCACGTATTGTCTGAGAGTTGTGAGTGTGTGTGTGTTGTGCGTTCAGCGGCTGATGTTTGAGTACACCGTGCGTCAGAACAGGTGTTACATTGTAGATTATTATCTACGGGTTTAAGATGCTTGTTTTGAAATTAACTAACAATTACAAAGATTGTCCATGGTATTTTCGATTCCATCGCCTATTTCCTTAGTTATGATACTAAAATTGTTACAAATTGACAATTTTGCGGAAACTTAGATCAATTTCGCTGAAGTGTTGCGTTTAAAAGTCCACCTTTCGTTTGTTTTCGCGTGCACTAGTACCTCAAAACATATCCCAAATTGAAAAATCCATCGTTTTTGCATCTGGTGAAATCGACAGTGGTGAGCTGAATGTAATGTGAAACGATCCGATTGATCCAATATTGGTTCAAACAGGCATTACGCAACGAGGCAGAGTCTTACACCAATGTAAACGTTATGGGCTTGAACTTTGTTAGTGTCCGTGTCAATTTTCTTCTATCCCAAGCTCCAGAAACAGTATTATGAGCTATTTGTGTCGACATAGAGGTCCATACCATTCAAGAGGCAGGCTTCCTAGATCTGGTTGCCGTTCTCAAGCTTAGATTGTCGTCGGGCCTTTCCTCTAACCAAACTAGATCGTCATGTGTTTTTAGAAAGGTTGGGCCGTGACAAGTTTCTTCTCTTTTCAACCCTCCGTCATGCAATGCAACTCTGTCTCTCAAAACTCCAAGCATGCACTTCGTTATTTGCGTCTTTGTTGTTTGCATATTTGAAGGTATGTTCCGTGATATTATTTGTTATACCAATATAACGTTCTAATTGAGGGTTTTCAGAGCCCGAACAATATCCAATTCGATTTGCAGTCCCATTCTGGGCTTATATTCCACATAGTGCTAAACACTACTAACAATTATCAAAAATTCACCTTGCTATCTTAGATCGGAATACTGCTTATGAAAACTTTGTAACACCTGTTCTGACGCAGAGTGTACAATGGAATGTTTGCAGAGTGCAACGTTCTACACAACACGGCAGAAGCAGCAGCATCCCGGAAGTGTCTGCAAATATCTTAATCGGATGCCATAAATTCACGCCGCCACGTCGGATGCTAAAACGGTGCACATGAGTGCACCCACACATATTGCATACCCGCACACACACCAATCCGATGCAAGCAAACAGACACGCACATCGCGCACATAAGGTAAGAAAATACATTCGCTTGCGCCACCCGAAAGGTGTTGCAATGCTGTGTCACCTTGAAGTAACGCATGTGGATTTCGGTGGTAACATGTGAAACCTGTCTGTGTCATTAGACATTTCCTTAAGTGCCGTTTAATCATTGACAAAGACTGAACCACCTCTTTCTGCATGATGTCATTCCATCATTCCGTGTGTGAGTTGCAACTTTTCAAGAGCTTTACAAACCACTCGTATTTTGGATTAGACAACACATTATTTACGCACGCTTCCCCACTGCTGTGATGTGTCTGCACGCCGCGTCAGGCAAGCATATGAAGTGATTTCTCAGTCAGGGCGGTTGTGTACAAAAACAGAAAGGTAGACAACATTGAAACGTCAGCAGGCTGCACTACAAACTAACAGTAGTATTTAGTGAGTTGGGCATGGCTGTGTGTGGCTAACGTTGAAAGTTTTTTAATCATAAATCCTCACAGTTCACAGTACTCTCACACACACAGCATTTCCACATTCTCAAGCGTGCACATTCAAATGGATTGTTTGGTGGGCGGGTCAGTACAAAATGGCAGAGTAGATTTGTGAACGGGGTGAAAATCTCCAAGTCCTCCAACAATGTTCATGGAACATAGAACATGTGGCTTTTAAAATACACCACCGCCAAGCTCGATGTGATTTAGGTCGGTAGTTTCCGATAATATTGCCAAGAATATAGCGTTTGATAATAATTTACCAAAATCATTAGACAGGAATTGCGCCAACCAGCTCTCATCGCTATAAATTGCATACCTGATCGCAAGTTTATGCCACTTCACGTGAAGTTTAAGATCTTATAATTTCCGGAAACTGCGCACGGTTGGGCTGCTTGAACTCAATTAATCTGCTTGGGTGGGAATGAATTTTAATAAATTAACATTCTAGAGCACATTCTCGAGCACGTCGAGCATACTTCATGAAGTTGCATTCGCTCACGCTTGCTCGATCGAACTTACGACAGGGTAAGTGTGTAGTATGTTCCATCATATGCATTACCAGCAACGAGCAGCAATTTCTCGATTCGGTTGGCGTGTCATGCGACAATAAACGAGTAGTAATATGAATTGTAGAGGATTGATATAATGAACAGTCACTACATATTAATGGGGTTTCCTTATGTCCAATGGATTAAGTTATCCATAGTAATTCAAAACAAAAACGAACTCCAACTGTTGTTTCTGACATGAATATGCTCGCACACATTACGCATATATAATTACTATCGATTGACAAATTCTGTTCTGAACCTTATTGTGAGCTGAACACGTCTATAATCTTTCATATCATATCAGCCAGTGTGGACAGATGTGAGACAGGTGAAAGCGAGCTGAAAGATATTATCTTGTTGCGTGTGTATTATTCGTCGGAAGGGGAGTAATGCCGTGAACTAACATCAATCCAATGCAGACTAGCAAACGTATGTACATGAACTTATAAATATTATACCTTCCAATGTCAAACATACACACACACACACACACAAACACTCCAACACACATGCGACTTTAATTTGGTGTTGATGATAATTAATATACACAGTTCAGTAATGGTGGTCTTGCACGCGATCAATTTATTAACAAGTGCAAGTAAGCGATAAAAGCGCCGCCACAGTCGGTGCTTTGTTCATATTCTTATTTTTATAAGTATGATATGTGATATGTGAATGTCTGAACGGGAACATCGACAGATTATATCTGACTTGTGTAGCAAAACAGTTGGGAATGCAATTAAATTACTGTAATATTATTTGTTAAAATATATAATTTATTAAAATATATAATTTATTAAAATATATAATCTATTAAAATCTCTGCTAACTCGTACGGTATGCAGAATATTGTCGGGTTAATTTGCTCCTTGATTTATATGCCCATCAATATTGAGGTATAACATAAAAAATAAGTCAAACCTATGTCAACCGAATCATGCAAAAGTTCATTGCTGCAAATTGCCGTAGGTCGAGCGAGCAGCTGGCTTGCACCATCCCCGCAGCATAAATACACTATGTGGCAAGCATAAATTTGTGCGGCACACCGCACGAGTTCAGCAGCGACCGTTACAGCACAAACACACATGCACGAACATTCCGGAATAGTATTGTGTGTGTGTGTTCACCATATAATCACTTGCTCATTATGAGGTTAAAAACATGTTGGGCCGAGTGCGTGCACTTGATTACGTGCGCAAGCGTGACTGCCGGTGTGTTTGTGTTTGTACTCGCCTGCTATTTGCGGGTTCGCACGGACGTACAGGCGTGAGAGGCGTTCATAATGGATGAAAGCGCTCTAAGCTATCACGACCAGCTCCCACGACTCTTGCTATAATGCAAGCTCATATGACGATTATGTCATGAGGTGTTTGTGCATGAACGTTAGTGTCTAGCTGGAGCAATATTTATATGAGCCCGAGCAAGAAGTATACGGAGAGCACAAATATATACACGGAACGACCAAATAAATGTGAAAATCGGTTTATATCGGTGAAAATCGGTTCATGTGAACAATTGAATCGAAACCAAACCTTGCGCATGCTCGCACATGAGCATAGACAATTTATTACGATTAAAGCATCTTGTTGTTTTGCTGAGTTTCCTGTGGGTTTAGAAAAAACGTACACAATTCACGCGCCACTAAACAATCTATGTTTCGATCTACATCAAAATTATTTAAAATTGAGTTAAATTGTGCATTATAGTTATTGGAAATTTACATACATAAATACGATTTGGTTATTCGAATCACACGCAGCAACTGTTTGTTTGTGGCCAATAGCACATATCCACATTGCACAAAACACGGGCCAACATAGCCACAAGCGACGGCTTATCGCGTGCGTTGCGTATATAGTTCATACATTTATATAGAATAGACTCGGAATGCGCTCACGCGTTTGAGGGCATTCGCATTTTCTCACCGATAAATCGAATTGCGTACGTGCTTTGTGGGCGACGCGATTTCAACCAGCTAAATCACTGGCGGGCAAAATACACCAGAGCGCTCGCTCACGTGTTTTATTGCGACCGAAATGCAAAGTGCGAGTCAATGATATAAATAATCCGACACACGTCTCACGCACATGCGCGCACACATGCATACGTGAATTGTGCAGTCGTGCAACTAAACCAATCCGGAGAACGAAAGTGGGTTCCAGTGTGAGTGGGTGTTTTTGGGGTGCTCTGTGCATGGAATATATTTAAATATATCGAATCAACTGGTACGAAGGATCAACAGAAACTGCAAGCATAACATTTGTGTCAGGTTATTGAAAAGTTGAAAAATATCCTACGGCTGTATAGGATATTGGGTGGCCTCGCTTCAGTACATTTTCAATACAGATACATAGTCTTCAACATAATTATTATCGCATCAATGGAATTATGCTCGGAACAATAAGATAGATATTTCATATCCTTCGTGCGTGCACTTAAAATATGCTTCTGTCTGAACTAATTTTAAAATCATTCAAGAATGCAATTCAATGTTATACGGAAAACCTTCATTCCAATAATGTTCTCCTGAACCATTATTTTCCAGAAAAACGATATGAAACTTGAAATTCAGGGGGCGTGAGGCGTGCGTAAGACGTGCATTTGCATTCGCTTCGGTACGTGAGTACATCATGACCATGTTGGAACTTACTTCGGACTGTATTCGTACCTGATGCGATGTTAATCAAGCAAGCTAGCAGCAAACATTCAATCGCACTCGCCACCTCCGGTTTGACTGCTGAAGTTGTTGGTTAGAAGCAACCTGGCAAATCAGGGTAACTTTGACAGCGTTCCCGATGAGTTGCTGTGGCTATTGAACATCGTGCATGTTTAACTTCAACGTCAGATGTTCAGGTTGGAAACATTGCAGTTGACGATGACGTCTAATTTCGAGATCAGAAGTTCGCACAAATCCACGGTGCTCCAAATTTTAAATATGGGGTAGTTCAAACGCACTCTATCGCATGTAGTTCGGCCAGCCAGAAATAAGATTGTCTCCCTGAAATATTCTTCATTCATAGAATGACTCAAGTGTTTCGTCGTAATATCGATAAACATGCATATTGTTAAGTATATTTCTCGTGTCACGTAGATTTCGGGGTAATGGCTATTATGAACAAAACATGATGGGTGATTTCCGTTCAATTTTATTAGAATCAAAACCGCACTATAGAAGCCAGTGCGTCCGTACAGTCACGTATGCAATTTACTGCTTGTAAGTGTTCCCGTATATCATGAGGTATTGCTTCACTGATTGATGTGTGAATGTGAATCCAAAGCGCATTATACCCAATACCCAACGAATAAGCACGGAAGTACTCGTCTATACATTTCATAGTAGTATACACTATCACCCGCAGCATAAGCAAAACGTAACTACAAAACAGCAAACCTGTCGCGTAATAAATGTGCGGTGTATATTCTTACACACACAGTCACATAGATATAGAAAATGCCTAGCGTCAACTGGGTTCTCTAACTTTACGAACTGTGACACTGCAGCACTGCAGTGCCATCAGTCGCAGAAGTTTGGCCGCAAGTGAAGCGTTTTATTGCTCAACATTGGATTAGGTGTCGAAACCGCTTGCGGCTATCGTTCTTTGTATTTCCGCCAAAGCTATCGATTGTTGCATAAGAGTGTATAGATAATGTACTTAAAGTACGAATGTCGATGCTATAGTTCATCGCGATGACATGAGGGACTATCCGCGTCTGTCCTGTGGCAATGTTGAATAGTCAATGGGATGTGTTCATAGTAGGTTATTCAGTTAGGGACTTCGTGGTTGTTGTTATTCGGAAGTTTGAGGTTGCAAACTCAGTCATGCGACCGAATATGCAAACTTGGACGAACAAGCTCGTTCGAGGACAAGACGCTATACAATCTAGACCAAGACACGCACACAGAGCAAGTGCGTCTTTTGATATAGACAATATTCAATCGAATTTATATATCTCTAGCTGCCGCTGGTGTTGTCTCCGTGAATTGTATTCCCCTGTTCCTGTTGCTCCTAGCTATATTTTGTGGTGTTGAATTGAAGACAATTTTCTTGCTTATGCTTGTTTTTCGAGCGAAATGCTCTGAAGAAGAATATCGCTCACAGCTTATGTTTATCGGATACAATTTAGGTATTAAGAAAATTGTCGGCGCAAATTTTCATCTCCAGCTCTCGCTATTTTCATGCAATTAGACTTTGTCGACGATATCGCCTGTCCCCCGCTCCGTCGCATGAACGCGTTTTGACGACATTGACACGACACAATTCAGTCTTGCACATGTCTGTCTGCTCATACACCACATGGCCCATATACACTGTGTGTATTATGTTAATTATGCATACATGACTTACGCTTCTGACGTTGGCTGACATGTCTCGAACATCGACCTAAAACCTGTTGCCGTTGTTATGATGAGTGCGACAGCTTCATTGCATATTCATGTTACAGTGCAGATATTAAAATGCTCCACTTGATATGACAAGGTTACCGTTTCATCACTTAATAGGCTGCCTGCAATGAGATCTGCACCAATTTGAGCCGCATTTCGCATTCATAAAGTACTTTTACCCTTCGTTCGAAGAAACACAGAAAAGTGCACGATCGCCGCAGAATCCATTCGAGCATGCTTTAGTCACCCGGTCCCGCGGTGCGGCGGTGTAATTTAAATAATTGCATGCACATTTTCTCGCGCTAGAACCAACGTGTATTACAATTGCGGTAACCGTAATGTGTCTTCTTTTGAGCATGTCGAGCAAATCGCGCACTCCCAAGTTTGTATGTAGCGCTCGCGGCCCTGAGGGTGCAGATTTAATGAGACGTCGGAGCGCACGGATACGCACGGTGCCGGTGGGGATGAGTCAAAGAAACAGGAAAAGCGTGGGAAATAGTGATACTTTATTGAAGTTGGGTAATATTGTTCAAACTAATTAGAATTTTCTCTAGATGAATTATTACATTTTATTCATATTATATTCAATAATACGATTATATCATATCATCATATACCTACTAGTAGTTAAATTAATTGGTATTTTTCTACTTGGACCAAGTCTGGTTGGGTTAAATGCGCTGCGCATTTTCACTAACAACCGTGGTTAAATGCAAGTGGATTGTTCACGATGGAACTGCTCTCTAGCGGTAATGCATCGCAAACAATGTGGTGCGAAACTCAGTCAGCAGACTTTCGTCGAGTAGGGTTGTTGTATGTTTAAGTGGATAACTAATTTATAACATTTACTACAAGCTTATTCGTTATAATTCTTATGCTCACGGTCTTCAATTCTCTGTCGACTAATTGCTGTTGAAACTATATGACAAATCTTTGGAACTCGTTCAACAACCGTGTTCATGATGAATATGAATCAATTTCGAGTAATATATTATGCACTGAAAATATGTACATGTGTGCATATTTGCAAATCGTAATTTTAATTGTAATTTAGTGACAAATGTATATGCATTATATGTCAACATTGAATTACCTGGACTGACGATGTAGTCCATGATTGTGTACTCAATCGTTGTAGTAATGGATAATTATTTAAATGTGATTACTAAATTCGAAACATAGCCCAATAATAAAATTAATTTTACAGCTCAACCGTACACAAGCGTTGTGCTAACTCTTATCATAATATGCAGTTCACATGACTCTCGTATCAAGCACAATATCACCCATACTGTTGAGCTAGTATTTTGAGCATAGCATAATATTATTAAATATCTGGGTGTCGACTGTCCAACGTCCACGTACTTGAACACAGGCGCATCAAGCGATCAGTATCTCCTAATTGGTTTTATACACTCGTGCACTCTGAACGCCAATGAGCTAGCTGGTGCATGTATAATTGGTATAAACGGGTTCTTTGCCTACTCGTATGAGTTTGGCTGCAGTCGCACACCGCTAAAAAATCAATGAACAAACGGCAAGGTTCGCGCACCCTGAACAATGTACACAACGAGTAGAGAATAAATCTATTACAATGCTCTCAGTTGCAATCTTGCTACTAACAAGCTGGTCGGACGTTATAACGTGTATAATTCAAATAGTATACCATTGAAAATGCGCTTACCCGAGAAAATTATCGAGTAAACTGCTGCTACACATCATTGAAATTAATATGGATATAACGGTGTTATTATCAATCCAGATAACCGCCCGATCCAGCAACATACACAATTGTTATGTAATAGTTGTCTCGTGTATTGACTTACAATATTGTGGTTGTGAATTGAAACATGGAAAGCACAATTATACATTTTCCCATAGATAGACTCGTCAATAGATACTCGATGTGCCTTAGAGTAATACTATGTCAGCTGGTATACGAGAAGTACACACAAACAGCACTCCGTCACAAACGTGTATACAATTCAAGCGTTCGAGCGAATCGCTGAATCAATCACCGTGAGAATAACGTACCGTGCACCACAGAGACGACTGCATCGACCATACATATGTATAGACATGCTCAACTACAACATTAAATCACTCAGATATTGCCGATAATAATATGTCTGTCTGAATAGGATGTACCGTATCCTTGCATCCATATGCTATGTTCACTTCGATTTGGTACTTGGGATCACGCATGTGTGTGGACAGAATTGCAACGACCACCGTAACCCATTTCGCACGATTGTTGAACAAATATCGAATGGACCCAACAAACAATTTCAAGTAGAAACCGTCGATAGAATCGCGCCTTCGACCATCGTGTCGATGATCATCCAAATATATTGGGTTGAGCATGAAGTGTTCTATTATTCGACAGACGAGTAGCTTCACTTCGATGAATATAACTTTATATCCATCGGATCGGAACATACTAAATAAAAAAAGGTGGAAATCCTCGTTTGAAAAATGTCTTCAATTGATTCGTGAATGGATGATGCATTACATCGAGAGCATTCGTCGAAGATGGCAACCACTAGACAGGAAATTCAATCTGTTTTACACTTTTGTCTCCAGAGATGAAAAAATTCATCGAGAGCACCAGACTATTTCAATAACCAGTACCATAATGCATGTTACGTGTTCTCTTATCTCAGACTTTAGAGCATACACTTAATTTGTTCATTACAAAAATAGTTAAAGTAAAAACAACACACATCACGCCGTGCAAAGATATTTGCGTGCGATGAGTGCACTTGTACTTCGCATGGAAAAGTGCATGCTGTCATGTGAAGAGCATTTCACCACTCTGCCACTATTTCGCTCTTCCAACACGAAGTAGTAGTGCGAAACGATTATAAACACTTTGCGGGTACACGGATTTGTTCGTCAGCAACTTGCCGGAGTGGAGAACGCAACCGAGCTAGACCATTTAGGGAGAGATTTATGCCTGAGAGCTTCATCACAAGGGTTTTTAATGATATAACCTGGAAAATATAATTAGTTTTCAGTTGGTTCTTCCAGATTATTTTGGAAATTTTTAATTCCGAGTATACGACGATATATGCCATTTTACGTCGCATATATCGTCGTCGGAAGCTTGCAATCGCCGTAACTCATACTCAATTTAAGCATTCACCAAACATTACTCTAGAGTAAATAAATAACTCGCGGCGTACCAGCATATTCTATCACATGTCACTTGCAACGCTCCAAATGAGATAGAGAATCTTGTTGAAGACTGTTTCAAACATTCGAGCGAACCGCACTCTTTTTCGCATTTTAAAACCACAATCCAGCAACCACATCATAATTAACTACACGAAAGAGGTACGAACCACTTCAATTGTGAGGATGACATGCCAAACATAATTAAAATAGTTCATATTAGTCGCGGTCTACCTATTTGTATTCTTTATTCAATCAAATCCTTATACTCGATACACGAAGGATACGTGGTGTTTATCCGACACATTTCAAGTAAACCTGTAATAAGCAAAGTAACTAAAACATTCACACGCGTACGCATCGATCCGTGGTGGGATAAATATTGCGATTGTGGAGCTCGCTGGTGGTTCACCGCAAACTCGCGGAGTCTTCGTCGAAGGCGTCACCCATCGTCTGTAATTGGCTGCTAATGTTCATCGTCCATTCGGTGGCGGACGGTCGCCACCACACGCACCACCACGCCAAAGTACTAACATTTGGCAGTGATTTGCATGTTTCCGATGGTTATCGCCCGGCGATATAATTGATTTAGAGTGCACATAATCACGGGCACCACACAGTGCGGAAAAAAGGCGCCAGCGTGAGCGACGACGACTGCCACTATTGCTGCCGCAGCGGCGCCCATCGCCGGCCATTTGATGCCCTCGCGTGCATGTAATGACGATGAAGTCGACGTCGACGACGACAACGGCGACACACCTCTTCCGCGTCCGCTCGCGGACGCCTGCTGTGCATGTGTTTTTGTGTGTGTATCGAATGGCGGTATTCCCGTGAGGCGTATTATACGCCTCACGTCCGTTTGTCTACAAACAAGTGTATGTGTTCACTATACCGTAGACACAATACAAACATATCATAGGCTTCGTGCTACTGGGCATCACCGGCGCTCTGCTTTCATTTTAATACCAACTTTTCTATGCAAACGATCACACACATACGTTAACCATTTATATGTTTGAGCTGGATGGCAGCGGAAGCAAACATTTCTAAATTGACTGATTGATGTGCACCCATAAATCCACAATGATTGCCTCTCCGGTTCTGTCGGAATAAGTGATGCGCTTTTCCAACGAAATAGGTGATAGGACAGTGGTTAAGTGTGATGTTAAACTGGTGTTTATGAAGCAAAAACCTGTCACCAGATACGAAGTCTCAAATTCAAACACACAAACTGAAAAACCTATCTTTGAACGATATTGGATACACTTTGTCCGGAAATGCCACACTATTCGACTTATGTTGCAATAACACATGTAATTCATTCTAAGTACACATTACATGAGAGCATCATCGTTATAAATTCAGCTTATTTATAATGAGCCGGTTTCCCGTTCTGTCTTTAGGGCTCAATTACACTTGAATGGATTTTTTAAATGACTCAGCGAAGCACATGGAATAATTATGTAGGACTCTTGTGTATTTATCCGATGGAAAGTAATGATTTATCAACGATGTGCCTGCTAAAACTCATGAGGAGTGGAATGACACAAATTCAGGCGCAAATGCTAACCACTTTTTGTCCGAAGATTTACGCAACGTCAAAAAACGCGTTCAGATATCGTTATGCTAATGTTGGCGCTGACAGTGCACACTTAAACACTCGGGGTGGCGACATGACTGATATTATTGATAAGGTCCAATATGGGGTGTAGGAGTATGAAGAAATCAGGACTGGAAAATTACTTCCACATCCATGAAACTTGCAGTCATAAGTATCATTTCCGGAAAAATTGCATACTGGTCATTGTAATATCGATTTTATTGCAGACATGTTAAACTGTACAATTGCCTAGTCTCCATCACTTCAATACAGATAAGAGTTGCATTGATGAAGGGTATTTCGCGCCATTCAACTTCACACATGCATATGACAAGCACTACAATGAAGTTCACCATATACCAAAGGAAATGTAATCGTATCGGTGTGTAGCCAATGAATACACTCCTCCATCTACGGCGGTGTGAGAGAACTTCGAAGTTTTTCATGTCAGAGTAGTTTATTGGCAAAAGTTATTGCATGCCTACTACACCCAGCGTCAGCATCATTTGCTCGCATCTTGCACGTATGCCAAGTGTCGAGGTTATTCTTTGTGATTTGCTCACAGTTTGAAACCTATCAGCAACAGGAGTTCGTTGAGAGTTAGCTTTTGTGTTGGGATTAAACGTGGATTGTTCGAATATTTTAAGATGAAGTTTAAATATAAATCTTGTAGAACTCCAAGTGAAGTTTCCATCGGTAGACATTATAACATTGTCAGAAAAATGCAGCATATCATCAATAATATGAATATCACGCTAGTGTTTTCACTTAGCAAAGGCAAAATGATCTGTGTCTCCGCCGGGAAGTGGACTGTATTACGAATCAATTCGAACTCCGACAAAACACGACCGTTCGTGTAAATAGTTCAAGAATCAATTGTTTTTATTATTTTTCGTCGCTGACATATAATTTATATCGACGATGCCTGCGTCGATCGGATTGCGCTGCAGTGGCGGCAACATTCCGCCCACCTTGCCGTACGGCAACTCCAGATAGCACCATGTTCGCTCTCGTCTGCACATCATACTGATGTCTTCCCGCAGCAATATTGGCGTCGTTTTTGACGCCGCATCCTTTCGCCGTTCCACTCAGCATCCAGCCGAACTCAGTCTTTTGCGCGACCAATCCGTCGGCCCGTCGTACTCCTTGCTGCAACACATCTGCGACCGTCGCAGCGCCCAGCAACATGTCTACCTTACCGGTCTTCCAATATGCTTCGTCCGCGAGCTGTAAACCAGCCAGGCATGTGTGCGTAGATTTGGCAATGTTTTCGGGTGGTAAATCCGAAGTGATCCTCTCCAACACCAACGCACAAATATCTATCGCACGACTGTTCAAGTTGCAAGCTGCCACCGTGAACTGCACGCTCCTGTTCAGCTTGCCCGCCGCCGCTTCAGCTACGCCGGTGAGGTTGACGTCCGCAGCACGCCACTTCAATCCCAACTTCTGTACCGCATGTTGCGAAATCAGCGATACCTCAGATCCCTGATCCATGAGCGCACGCAGTTTCGCTGTCCGTCCATCCGCCGTTGTCACAAGCACCCAGGCCGTCGGCAACAGTGTCACGCGGTGATCCGATGTCGCAGCAGCCGTGTTGCTGGGCGTACACACGCGTGACGGGCCGTCCAACGGCGTTGCACGAATCTCGCTCGCTCCTCCGCTGGCCAATACCCTCGAACTGGTTCTTGCATCGACGTTGACGCCTGCTGGTGCCGCTGGTGCAGGCGAACCAACAGAATCCGCGACGTGCAGCAGCGTATGATGATTATGATGACACACATGACAACCATACCTGCTGTTGCACGCCTTCGCCAAATGTTTGCTGCCGCTGATGCACCGGTAGCAAATTCGCTCTTTCGCTACGAATCTTCGTCGTTCCGAAACGGACTTGTCCAGGAATTGCAGGCAGTCGCACAGTCGATGCTCGCCTTGGCACATGTCGCACTTGACGCTATCGTTGTTCACCGCAACCACATGCGTCCGTGCGTTGCGCCGTCCCTGATGAACACTTTCCACACCTTGCTCTGCCACCACCCTCTTCACACCTTTCAGCGCCTCCAATTTGCACATCACCCCACAAAGAAACGCGTCCAGTTCAGCGAACGTGGACATCACCTTACTGGCGCCCTGAGTCTGCTCCCACAATGTTCGCGTGACTATGTCGAGCTTCGTTACAGTCAGGACGACGAGGAAGTCGTTCAACTCGTCAGTCGGGCGACCCAACATCCGCAGCGCTCGCACACAGTTCGTCGTGCCGTTCAACAGCTGTGACAACTGTTCCGAACACTCGAACTTCATGGCCGGTACGTTCAGCAACTTTTCGATCAGTCGGAAAACAACTAACCGCTCGTTTTCGAATTTGTTCACCAAAGCATCCCATGCAATGACGAAATTTCCATCTTCCAACGCAATGCCGGCTATTTCGTCAGCCGCCCTGCCGACGCATGCCTCTCTCAACAAATGCAACCGATGGACGTTACTCAACGACGCGTTGTCATTGACTAACGCCTTGAAAACATCGCGAAAAGTTCTCCACTCTTCCCACTGTCCAGTGAACGTCGGAGGCTTGATTGGCGGAAGCCGAATGTGGGCAACCGGCACCGTCGCTTGCGTTCCGGCAGCTGCCACGACAACTGGAGCTACCACATACCTTTCCTTCAGTTCGACGAGGTACAGCTGCGCCTCCTCGACCAACCCCTGCATGCCGTCTCGAACCGCTTCCTCGAAAGCCGATTCATTGGCGCCCATCTCGTCATCCGCATCTTGCCAGGCCTTCCATGCTCTCTGGTACTCCGCCCACTCGCACTGCAGGTTGTCGAGACGTACTTGAACAGTTTCCAAACTGTTATATTTGCAGATCGACTTCACTGTGTTCGGCAGGAAATTCGTGAGCCTGTCCCCGACACGCTGAACAGCTAGCACTAGTCTGTTCATGTTTATGTAGATCCGGCTCGAAGTGGACCAAATGTCTCCGCCGGGAAGTGGACTGTATTACGAATCAATTCGAACTCCGACAAAACACGACCGTTCGTGTAAATAGTTC
>JANTBZ010002895.1:0-14566 GCA_024741255.1 Exechia fusca
TTATCACGGACATGCGGAATGATAACTCAACCGGCTAAAGGGGGGCACAGACAAAAGTTGATGGTATCTGAAAAAATCGGCGTGGCCCGTAGGGCCCAAGATTTTTTTCTAGGTTTTAAAACGGAACTTTATTCGATCCACGTCCTCCGCGAAACCCCTAAAAACCCAAATTAAAGTACGAATTAACTCTACTTTCATTTTGAGTGCCCACTGCTCACACACGTTTTGCCCACAAATAGAGCGCATTGTCCCTAGGGGCAATCAGGCTTGGGGGGGAAATGCCCACTTTGCCCACTAGGGAGCTACGGGCCTGGACACGACTGACCATTATAGTCTGTGTGTTCTGTGTGCGCGAAGTTCATCAAGTTGTCACCCAATCTGCCAGTTAGATTGGACGGATGGCGCGGCCTCAGCAACAACAACAACGCCAAAGCGTGACAAGTTCGCGCAACCCACGCGCACCCCAAACTCCCACGCGTGTTTTACCGACGACTTGTTGTTCAGTTCGGCCAACACACGACGTGCAACGTGCTTTTGTTATGTAATAAATATGCCAGACACACGCCAAGCACCCACAGCGTAGCAATGATGAATTTCACCGGTGTCGACAGTCTGGTCATTGCACTATTTCGGTTCTCGTTCTGCGGATGAGTTTTTCCCGTGGATGGCAAACAAAATTCCATGTAAATGTAAAGCGGGTTTTGTATAAATCAAACTGACCCTCGCAACGCAGTTACGACGCGACCCTTTTTCGATGCCACGAGAAAATATGCAAAGTAAACCTATTTCACTTGTTCCGTCGTTGATGCCTCGATCGAATTCGCTGACGGGCGGAATATCAAATTGAAAAAATATATTATAATGGCATGGCGACGACGACGACGACGACGACGTCGAACATGATTACCCATTTGCTGCGGTGCTCCGAAGCTCTGGTAGCATGTGTGCTTGTGTCGGAGATGAAGGGAACATACTACACACTCGCACGTGGTATGCGCGTTATGCTGCCATCGAGTGGCATGTTGGCGTGTGCATGCACATAACATATAATATAGTACGAGACGTCGCGGCTGCTGGCTGCTGGTGCCGGGGTACTTGACGCGTCAACGTCGCTCTAAAGCCATATTAAAGTCGGGTCGAGGGCATGCGAGCACAATTTCAACGCAATTTAATCGCGCTCACTCTCGGCGCTCGTATCCGATAGCCCCCCATATATGGCGCGCAAACCGACACCGACCGACTCGACTGCACATTATATAAGCCCACTGCTGCTGCTCGGGGCACATTCGTCGTCCGCATTATGTATACCCCGTTGGCGAGCACAATTCCGGAGACCCGGATCCGGCATCAGACACATAACACAACGCACTGTGCCGCTCTCATGATATGCAAATCTTCATTAGGAACTTGCGCGATGTTTGTTCGGAACCGGGAACCGGGTGGATTGTGGCGTTGAAAGGTTGCTTTGAACGCTCCGCTTTCCGTTCCGACCGCGCGCACAATGACAACAATAACTCCTCTACAAATAACCGTCTCTCATCTAACTTTGTCGAAACTAACCGGGATCGTGTTTTTGTTCTGTTTACTCCCATCGCCATCGCCCAACAGTTTGCCACAGCTGCATCATGAAGCACCTGCGCATCGAACAGTACTGCCCAATCTGCGAGGTGATGATCAACAAAGCCAAGCCGAACATCAAGTGAGTGTTGTCGTTGTTTATCCGTTAGCGTTTCTTTCTCGCGCGTACGCTTTCACACGCCAAGTGCATGAATATTTGATCAAATTACGCGGCGCCGTGAGAGTAGAATTGAAATTTATGCGTTCGCCGCTGAAAGTCACGGCAATTTCCATACGCGAGCAAAAGCAGCAGAAGTCTGTCTGGTTTGCTCGTTCGCACGGGCTCGGGCTGCTTCGTCTACCGGAGGGGGGTAGCACGCGCGAATTCCATCCATCCATCTGGCTGGCGCGCATGGAATGAGCGCGTGCGTGAACTTTATAATAAGAAAAAGAATGGAATAGCATAGGAATAGAGCACGGTCGTCGTCGTCGTCGTCGACGTGCCCGTTGAAAAGACCCTTTTTCGCAGAGACGCAACAGACGCAGACGCCGGCTGAATCCAGCCGAGTGTGTGCGGTGCGACGAAGCGTCGACAACGACCTTTTTCCTCCTTGATTACGGAATTATAACAGATTCCGGCAGATTCGTGTGCACACTCTGCACACACACAGCAGCGTCTTGGCGTGTTGGCCGGCATGCATTATGTATGGGCAAATGTGTGTGTGTGTGCGTATGGCGTATGTTGTTTTGTCTGCTTCGTCGGTCGGTCGGGTCAAAGACGGTGCGGCTGGCTGAAGTGCTCCGGCTGCGTGTTCTGTGTGTTTGTTTGTAATTACCGTGCGCGCACTCGCTCTCTGGCTGATGCACACGGAATGTAATGTAAAACGTGTGCAATATATGCGATCGACGCACAAAAACACACGCGATAGCTTTTTGTATTTGTGTGCGGCGAGCCGAGGCGGCCTTCGATTTGTCATCTTTACGAGTTTGGCACAGCATGCGCGCGCCCCGCGTTGAAATCATTGCGTGCTGGCGAGCGTGCGTGCGTGCGTGCCGAGTGTCCGCCGCGGCGCATAAATCATGTGTAGTGTATGCTGCTGCTGGTGCTGCGTGTGCATGCAATTTGCTATGCCTTTGCACTGCGTCGATGCGTGTGCGCTTGAGCTTGCTATACTGTAATTTATTTATATGTCACGCACACATACAACTGCTGCGGCATAGACTAGAATAGTGTGAGTGTGTGTGTTGTCTAGTCTGTCGTCGTCGTCGTCCGAGTTGTCGCTGATGTTGTGCACAACATCATATAATAAAACGGGCACGCGATGCGAACTGCGCCAGACGCCAGCAGCAGAGGCTCTGAGAGAGAGAGCGAGCGCTGCCGTTCCCATTTTGGCGCATTGAACGCACACGCTTGGCAACAATCTGCACTGTGCAGACTCGGCCGACACAATTCTCTATTGAAATTGCGATGCATGTAAGCGCGCGCGATGCAGCAGCCGCACTCGCACTCACACTGCTGTGCGCTAATGCAGTACACACACATGCGAGACAAAAAAAACTAACCACCGCGTGCATCATACTCCTGAACCTCGGATTACTCGGTCCCGAATAGCACGTGCTAGTGAAATCGGAATGAGCGAGGGTACACAGGCTTATGATCTTGCAACAGTACTTGTTATTTTTTTATCACTCCTAGCTCTTTTCACACCTTGTATCTAGCTCATTAGACCTTTTAAGACATTGTAAGACTTTGAAAGATCTCGTAAGACCTATTGATACATCGTAACTAGCGTATTAGCCCTTTAAAACCTTTTAAGACCTTGTAACTAGTTAGTTAGCTTGTGAACACCATGTTAGTTGTTTATTAGACCTTTCAACACCTTGTTTTGAGCAAAATTTAGAGTTTCACGGAGTCCGTTTCGAACCATCGAACCTCCGCAAGGTTTTCCAGTTAGTTTCTGCAAGGGCTTCATGTCTCCGCCGAGACCACGGGTTTCTCAGGCACGTGTTACCGTGCCATTCGCGGTTCACACGTACCAGATCGTTGAGGCAACTCGCTGCTGCAGTCTCGTGCAGACTCGTCGGCAATATCGACGAATTGGTTGCTCTTATGCTCGTATGTGTGTGCAGTCGACTGTGAAAATCTCTGTACATGTACCTACACAACACACATTCACGTGCGCGTGCACAAGCACATGCGATCTCGCGCGCTCGCGCAGATTAGGTATGCGATTTATATCCAACGGCGGCGGCGTTTGCTCGAGCCAAAGGTTGGTTGGTTTTCGGTGCAGAGCGGCGGCACCGCTTGTGTCATCGCCTGTGAGCTGTGTATTGTTACGGCATTTTTATTTTTCGAAAGTGCGCCCGTGTGCAACACATTGGCGGCTCTGCCAGGCCAGGCGCGCACGCGAGATATACGAGCGATATCACACACTCAGAACGAAGGCAACGGGGCTGCTGCTGGTTGGACCGAATGGGGATTTATCGCTCGAAGGGTCTGTCTGTTCTGTATGTGCGTATGGTGTATTCGTTTAGCGCCGAGTCGAGCCGTACATCTTTGTTAAGTTTCGGTAAGCACACACACGCACACAGACCGAAGCGCTGCTCGGCGGAATCGCAAGGGACCACTTATACAGAGGTGCGTGTGTGTGTGTGTGTGTGTGCGTGTTCGTGATTCGTGATGTGCCAAACGCGTGCGCGCCTCGTCGATGTGCGATTGTGCTAAACAAAATCACACGATGTGATTTTCGGGCTGGCTGGTGCTCGATGCGCGCGTGTTACGAGAGGACTGCTCTGCATCATTGATGTTGGCCAACATGTATATCTGAATTGTTGGCCAGTAACGATGGAGGCAAGGACGTTTGTGAGTACATTGTAGAGGTCATAGTGTGGATACGCGAAACCTTACCGCAGAATTAGCAGGATTTCCATCAAATGCCCTCGAAATGTCCTCGTCAGCACTGGCCAAGAACTCAGACATAAAAGTTGGCCAACTTCAATGGCACAGAGTAGTTTATAAAGGGTACACGTCTGCTGTGACGCAATAAGCACCATACCGTGCCGAACCAGTGTGGCTGCGCAAACGCAATTACGCAACAACTACTGGAATGTGCGTCCGCTCCCATTCATAACTCATTCGCACGCGCTGCGCTTTGCATTCGGCTGCTGGCTGCTGGTGGCCGCGCTATTGCCGCCATAAATCACCGGTCCAGCCAATATGCGGGCAATAAATTGATAGCGAACGCCGCACAGTGTCTCTTCGACTAGTACGCTATTCGCTACTACTGCTGGCTGCTATTGGCGTCAATTGCGTGAACAAAATTACACGCGACCACTACCTAATGAATATCAAAACGAAACGACGTCGTAGCGAATGACAAGACGCGTTCTTAAGCCGCAGCTGAAGCCAGTTTATTTAAAATTACAAACGCGACTTGTGCGAGGCTTGCCGACTATGTATAGAATGTGATTTTCTTGGCGCTTGGCAGCAGCGTAATCGGAGTAAACGCGGCGACACGTCGACGTCGACATCGCTCCGTGTGTATGGGGCGAATGAGAACGCACCCATTGCATATGTAGGGAATCCTTCATTCAGGAACGCTCGATGTTTGGAATGGACTATCACAACTTGTGAGAGGTATTACGGCACAATTTCCGATGATATATATTTTCGCATAATTGGGACTCCTTGTTCATCTTAGAACACGAGCGTCCCAAATGAAAACCCCTCATATGTGCATATGCAGTCAGGCAGATACACCACATACTCACACACTGTGCGCTGTTTGTGCGTGCGTGTGTGTGTGCACAAATATTGCCTCGAGATTATAACCGCTACGCAAACACAGACACACACACACATGCCATACGCTGATATTGTCGGAGTGTTCGCTATGCATGTGTGCAGTTTACGAGCATGTGCGGTAGAGGATTGTATATCATTAAAATCGGCTGACACACACACACATGCACTCACAAACTGCGTGTGTGTTGGTAATGTAGGTCTATGCGAAGCCGAACCAAGTGAATGAAAAGCACCAGCCAGCAGCCAGCACGTCAGCTTCTACACTTTGAGCTCTACCGAGCCAGAGTACCGCAAAGCCAAAGCCAGACCTATCATTAATCGTTTGGCCCGCATCGCTAGCTGGCTGGCTGGACGCACAAAACACAGCACCACACACACATTCGCGTCTCTACTGACTGGTATACAGTTAGTACATAATAACAGTCACATTACGTGTGTGCTGGCTGGCTGGCAGTGTCTCTCTTTCATATGCAAACACTCGCATTCCCGCTTCGTATGTCGTCGTATGCATAATAAATTGATGGCTCATACCTTCACCAACCCGATCCCCACACACACACGATGTGTGGAGTGTTCATGGATTGAGCTCATATTCAGCCAGAATGTTGTACAGCAAGCAGGGTGGTGCACTCCAAATAATTAACACCACCACCACCGCCATGCGTCCGTACGTGCGTGCGAGTATGTGAATGCGAGCACAAATGTCACCCATGACAACCCACAAAACACGACGCCGTAATACGGTAATATATCGCATAGAGTAGATGTCCCTTCAGACACAAAAAAACACTACCTTGAAGTAGTAGAGTGCAGATATTTGATACAATAAAACCTTGTATGAAATGGATGACTGAGATGTTTCTAGTTTGTGTAAATCAATTGAAAAATACCACCTCAACAGGTGTTCTACGAAACGAAAATAGTCCGACTGAAGGTAAATCTACTCTACCAAGCCAAAACACACACACACACACACAGGTATCGGAGTTCATCCAAGCCCGTCCAGCAGCCACAGCACCCGATTGTTTGAGTTCTGATGCTCTCTAGTACGTCGTTGATCCACTGGCATGGGCAATGAATATGTTTTGCTCCACGCCGCAGCAGCAGCATGTTGATTAGTTTAAAGGCACAGTGGACGTGTGCAAAACATGCGAACGGTTTATGCCGCAGCGCGTCAACAATGTTCGGGCAAGTTCATTAAAGTTTTATAAACTGCAATCAGATGCGCGCGGTGCGGTACCGGGATTTAGTGCCATGCCATGCCATGGTGTTCATATATTTGTATATTTACAATGGCCATTAAACACGCTGGCTGGCCGCGTGGCCCCGCACGTCGTCATCGGCCGTAATATATTGCGTCACGGCGCGCTCTTCATTGGGCTCGTGTGTGGCTTTAATTATAGATTTATGGTCGGGTGCTGCCAGCGTCGTAAAGCGCCAGAGCAAAACACTCACGCTAAGCGGTGTTTGCGGTGTATACAATCCGACCAACCATAATAGCTAATCGCCGCCTTCACTCCACTCCACGCGCAGACTTGACGCCACCCTGCAAGCGATCGTCTACAAACTGGTGCCCGGTTTGTACGAGAAAGAGCTGCTGCGACGCAGAGCCTTCTACAAACTGCGACCCGCCGAAGCGCTGCTCGCTTCGCCCGAACAGCGCGGCGACGACACCGAACACCTGATTTTCGGTCCCACCGAACAGCTGTCGCTGTCGCTGGAGTACTCGGACATTGAGTAAGTACATGGCGAGAATCTTTGTTTCAACGGCAGCAGCATTGCTACACACGACACGGAACGTCTCTACAATGATTGGCATTCGTTTGTTCGCCCCCTCTGCTTCCACACACAGACAAATCGACGAGACCGACAGCACACAAGCCGACCTGCTGCAACCGAAATACCTGCAATGTCCAGCGCTGTTCACCGTGCAACATCTCAAGAAATTCGTTCAGTCCAAGTTCGGCATCGATGCACAGCAATTCTGCGTCGAGATCATGTACAAGGTGCGGACCATTGTGCTGCCCGACCACTACACGCTGATGGACGTCGCGTACATTTACACGTGGAAGAGGGTAAGTTTCGCATGTATAAATATTCAGTGTGCTTTCTGTCCTTCACCCCACTACTCCTGTCCCTTTTGACGGTCCCTCGGCTGCGCGCGTCCAAAATCTTTGCCCGAAGTCTAATCCGGTTGTCTTCCCTTTTTCCGGCTCGTGAACGCACATTCACATTCGCTGCGAACCTTTTCCACACGCACACAGGACGCACCGATGCGATTTTTCTACCGTGTACGCACCAACGAACCGTGCGCCGAGGACGAACTACCCGAGGTCCCTCTGCGTCGGTCGCCCAGCATCTCCGAGCTCAAGACTCTCAGCAGCAACGCAGTCGCCGCCACAACAGACCCAGTCGCCATTGCACAGACGCCAGCCACAAACACCTCCACCTCCAATTCCACTCCAAAACCCGAGATTCTCCCGCCCAGTCCGCCCACCGCTGCGGCAATCACTCGAACGTCCAGCTCGACGTCCAACGTTCCATCTGCCGCTGTCGTTCCACCCGCCCCGCCAGTCGCAGTTGCCCCCTCTCCGCTTCTTCTCAAAGTGAAAAATCTGTCCGGCCGTCGCAACAGCATCGCCACCGGCGACTGGACGCCAGCAAAGAGCGTGAGTTTCTCGGACGATTGCATTTTGCCGTCGACGTCGTCGTCGTCGTCGGGCAAGTCGCCCAAGGTTCGGACGCCCAAAAGCCAAGACGACAAGCTGGCCAAACAGGCCGCACGTTCGGCCAAGAAGATGACGAAAGAGGCTGCTGCCGCTGCCGCTGCGGCGGCCGCAGCTGCTGCGTCGCCTTCGGCGCCCGAGGGCACCGAGAAGCGCGTCGAGAACATCAAGCTGAAGATCGATCAGAACAAGAACAGCGTGACGATTGTCAAGAACTCGACCAAAGAACTGAAGCTCAAGTTCAAGAAAGAGCGCGAACTGAAAGAGCACCAAGCCAAAGCGGCTGCTCCGCTGTCACCCAGTGTGCATGCGTCAACTTCCGCTGCTGCTGTTGTGTCCGCAACACCCGCCACCCCACCTTCCAGTCGAAACATGCGCAAAGACAATGTCGCCACGATCAAACTGGCCAAAGTGACACCCGAGCGCCAGGACAACGGTGGTGAGGTCAAGTACGAGATCAAATCGCCCGTCGTCGAAGCGTTGCCTCCGCTGCCTGTGCCCGTCAGTAAGCCGGCCCCGGTTCCGGCAACCGTTCTGCCCGCACCCATCGAAGTCGATCTGAACGTGGTCAAGACCGAGGTCGAGGAAAATGACGAGAAAAAATCCGAGTTCCTTGAGTCGTTCAATTTGTTGCCCCGCAAATCGCTGACGCCAACGAAACTGCAACAGCTAGATGAGCAACTTCAGCGACAGAACCAACTCAGTCCAAAGTCACTGGCCGAGGCCATCAAGCAGCAGCAACAGAACTCCCACCCTACATCGAAATCATCGAAACGCAACAGTCCGCCACCGGCAAAACAGACAGCGGAGAAGAAATCGGTAGGTTCACCATCGACCAAGGCGGCAAAAGCGACAAGTGCTGCTGCGGCGTCGGCCGCTGCTTCGGCAAAGGATGTGTTCAAAGTTCCGCTTCCTCTGCCCGTGCCACGCTCGAAGGCTTCGCTATGCTACGATCCGAATGCCAACGATGCGCTGAAGCGCAAGGCAAAGGACTCACCGAAAACCTCTCCCAAACGTGCGCGCATCAGCAGTCCCGAACTGCCAGCACCGTCGCCTCCAGCACCCACGATCTCACCTCCGCCACCCTCTGCAGTGCAACGCAACATGGTGGCCGCCAACCTGCCCGAGATCTCCATCACCACTACGACATCGGCCCAGATGTGTGTCACTCCTGTGCGCAAACCGAACGCCTCGCCACCGCTGGCCAAGGGTCGCAAAGACTCATCGTCCAGCCCGGACTCGCCGACGTTGCCGATGCGTCCGCCCGTCAACGAAGCGCGACCGATCACCGCCAAGGATGTGCTGCCCAAGCCACCGCAGATACCGATTCGCAACTACAACAATGTGAACGAGAAGAAGAACCTCTCCGTCAAGCCCATCGACAAGCTGATGCCCAAACCGGCAGCCGGAGCCTCCGTGCAACGACCCCAAGCATCGGCCAACGCATCGAAATCCTCCCCAGCCGCGGGCAACAACAACGGCCAACGCGCCGCGTCCAAGAAACTGCCCAATCTGTTGCCGAAGCCGCTGGCTGGCGGCTCGCAAGGTTTCGGCGCGATGCCGCCACCGATGGCTCCGCCACCGTCATCTGCCATGCTGTCTGGCCTCAAGTCGACAGGCAACTCGAACGATATGTCGTCCAACGCCAACAACAAATCGCTCGGTGGGCCGGCTCTGGACAAACATCCGCTGGCCATCAAAGCGCCGGGCTCCTCGTCGCCCGCCTATGTTCCGTCGTACCCCTCGATCCCGACCGCTCCGCTCAAGCAGAACGGCAACGCATCGGGCTACCTGAACTTTGCGCTCATGAATTCGCACAAGCGAGCCTCTGCCGAGGCGGCGTCAGCCGCAGCAGCGGCTGCAGCTTCCGCGGCGGCCGCCGCCGCAATGATGGGCAACCGGACGCCAGCGTACACGGGCAACGCGACGCCCAGCTACTCGCCCAGTTCGCCGCACTATGCGACCTCGTACGCCGGAACCAGCGGCGGCGGCTTCAAGTACATGACCATGGGCAACATGTTTCCGCCACCAATGCCCGTGTCGCAACCGCCAGCGCCCAAGCCGTCCGCGCATTCGTCCAGCAAGCAACAACAACAGTCACAACAGCCGCAAGCCTTCAAACGACCGGCACCGGTGAACAATCACAGCATATCGCCACCAGAGAAACAGCAAAAGGTCCAATCGCTACTCGACTCGTGCAAAATCAACTTTCCCTCCTCGCTCTCGATCACGCTGCACGACCAGAAAGACGCCGCCGCCGGCGGCTCGAGTTTTCAATCGTTGCACAAGGAACCAGTGAACAATTACATCGAGATCGTCAAGTTGCCTGACGTACCGCTGTCCGTCCCGACGACGGCAGCCGACGAACTGCAACGCAAACAGCCATCACCACCCCAGCATCAACAGAAACCCTCCTCCTCCTCCGGCTCCAAGCTGCCGCCTCTATCGATGATGAACTTTGTCAGCGTGTCCTCGGCCTCCGGTGGTGCCTCCGTCTCCACGACCGCATCTTCGTCGTCGGCCGCCGCCGCCGCCGCCGCCGCCAACACTTCGGCCAGCCTCCTGATGCCGCCGCCGTTGGCCAAGCCAATGCCCGGCGGCAACAGCCCGCTGCATCAGCAGGCCGCCATCAAATCGCGACCGTCGCCCGAGAAAAAATCCCTTCCCGATCTGAATCCCATCGACAAGCTGGCCGCCCTCAAGGATCGCGTCTCGTTCCAAGAGAAGTTCATCAAATCGCTCGCCGACGATCAGAAGAAGCCGACTCAGGCCAATCAGGCCAAAACCGCTCAACAGCAGCAGCGCCCCAAGGCCGCACCTCGGGCCATCGCTCCCAAGCAGTCCTCCAGCAGTCCGCCCAATCACGCGTCGCACCCACAGCAGCGCCCCGCCGGCGCTTCGAAGCCCGCGGCCAGCCAGCGCAAGTCCAAATCCAAATCACCCTCGCCGCCCGTCGCTCAGTCGGCGGCGGCCGCCGGGCGCCTGGTCGGCCATAAGCCCGAGTCGGCGCTCGATTTGACTTCGCAGCCTTCGCCACCGCTGCGCCACAACAACAATAACAACAGCAGCAGCATCAGTGAGCACCAGCAGCAAGCACAGGCGGCCCAGGCTCAGAATGCCCACAAACGTCGCGCATCCTCGTACATGACGCCGGCCGAACATCAGCACCTGATGCAGCAGCACCATCAGCAGCAGCAACAACAACATCAGCAACAACAACAACACCACCACCAACAACAGCAGCAGCAGCAGAAGGCCAGCTCCGAAATGGCAGCCGCCCTCCTCGCTGTCATGGCTCGTGCCTCCGCCACCGCTGGCAACGCTGGCGGATCCCCATCGTCCAGCGGCGGCGGCGGCGGCGGCGCCGCAGTGACGCCCTTCGGCGCCATGATGCCGCCGGCGGCGCTGATGGGCTCCGCCACCTATGGCCAGCAGATGCAGGCGCAGATCCAGCAGCAGTATCTGCTCGATCAGCTCAAGAACAACTACTATGCGAAGATGGCGGAAGCTGCGGTGGCCGCCGTAGCCGCCGCGTCGGCTGCCGGTGGTTCCGCGTCGCCGAGCGGCAGTGGCGGCAGGGCAAAGACGCCGTCGTCTTCGCCCAAAGCATCGGCTTCGTCGCCCAAGACGCAGACGTGAGCAGTGATATCGATCGAAGAGCATAGCGCATAGCAGCAGCTGGCTGGAGAGATGTATAGGATGTGTTAAGTGAGGCATTGTAAATGCCAAGTGATCGCAGATTAGTTTTGGAATAAGACATCATGTGTATACGACGTTTGTTTGGTGATAAGGAATCCGCGAGCGTTGAGCTCACACACACACACACACACTACACACACACATACCAGCTGAGAAATCTATATAGTATGTAAAATTGTAAAATACATATCCACGTTAATTGTACACGCTCGCCATCGCCACAGTGTTATTTGTTGATTTATTCGTTTTCACACATTCGTTCACACGCCACGCACTCAGACGCGCGCGCGCACACACACAGCATAAATTCCCATGCGCAACACGCTCGCATTTATCGCCGTCATCATCCGTACCGCCGCTGTCGCCCCGTCGAAATAATATCCGAATTATTATGTGCACATAAAGACGTCATGGAAATGCGCTCGCTCGCAGCTCGCAGCTCGACACAAGTCCCCTGTCGCCCTTCGTTCGGTGTATTTGTGCCGCTGCTGCTGCTGCTGTTTGTGCCAGCCAGGCCGTCGGATACACCAACAACAAGCACACATGCGTGCGTACACGCGCGCGCGCGCATCGCAAACATACCATCACGATGATAATAATCATCGTGCGTCGTCGTCGTCGACGTCAGACTCGCGCAAACGCTGTGGCTTGCGAAAGTTTCTGTGCGCTGGGTTTCTTTTGTCGCGTCGACCGTCGACCGACACGACGAGGAAACGTGCGCAGCAGCAGCGGCAGCGGCAACAACAATAGCGCATACGACGTGCGCACGCGTTCCAAGTGTTCGAGTGTGTTGTTCGTCTCGTCGATCCGCAAGAAAATGTTCATAAGCTCGCCGCACACACACAAGCACGCTCTAACCACTTTGTGTACATAACATATACATAACTACATGACTCGCACACACACACACACACTCATGCACACATTGTATATAATATTCTGTACATACACTCCAAGACACCGCGAGCACCGACATCACAAACAAAACACAACATGTTGTGAAATGGGAATTATACACATCCACATCGAGCGCTGCGCTCAGCAGCAGCAGCAAAGGCACTGATGTTGAAACAAACATACGCAATACGCACGCGCGCGAGCGCAGCATAACACGCACACGTACTGTTGTTGTTGTTGTTGCGGTCGTTCCGCCGTCGCTGGCTGATTTGCTGTGGCAACTGGCGGCAATCGAGCGCATATGCGTTCGCATGCGAAGCGGTTGTGAAACGCGCGCGCGCACGCGAGCACGAGCACACACACGCAAACATAGACACTGCGTGTGCGGCTCACAACAACAGCCAGCTCTCGTGTCTCGTGCGTGTGTACGTTACTGCGTACCGTGCTTGCGAACGAAGCATAGGGCGAGTTTCGTTCGGCGGTTCGGTGCGTGCGCTCGCTCAACCTCAACAGCTTGCGCGCGTATGTTTGAACATTGTACATTGCACACACACACACACACTCGCACGCACATAAATATAATATTGAATTTCCACGCGACCGTGTCGACGCGAGCGCATCGATACGACATCGGAAATGTGTGAAAAATGCGCGCTCACGAGCGTTCCAATTTCGCGCACGGGCTTCGCTGGCGCTGACATCGCGTGTTGGTGACACGAATGTAATAAATCGAGACATGAAATGTGTATTACACGTCACACCGCACAGATTCGCTGCGACACGTTATACAGTAGATTTACTCAAAACACTTGGTTATGTACAAATTCGCACACATTTTATATTGTTTCAAGGTACCCCTCCTCCCTAGAATTCCTCTCGCTATTCGAATATGTTTATTAGGATACGCTCTGTCTAGAAAACACTATATATTTGCATATGAATACAAAATACAATCGAATAATACTCTAAAGGAATCCTTTATGTCGGTGTCGTGTCGTCTTGTCAGTTTTTTGCATGCTTTTGCGGGCTTCTTAGAGCACTTTCCTCGGAATAATACCATCTACAATCGAACTGGATTCGCAGTTCGCAGTTCTCATTAGTTTCGACGTGAATGTGCCCCAGGGTTTTGCTGGTTGCCGGTTCAGTCGTCCCCACACGCAAGCGAACACACCAATCAACCAGCAGCAGCAGCAGCAGATACGCGACGACGACGAACACGCGTGGCCCCAGCACTCAGCACACATGCTATATGCTATACGCTATACCTATGCATTATAAATAAAGTGTATAGGTATACTAAACAACGTTCACTGTACAGTTTGCCATTCGGAGCCGTGTAAGCCGCACTATGCGCACTAGGGATGTCACGGAATAGTTTATATGCGTAATGCGCATATTAGTTTATGTGTTATATCATCATTATCACGTTATTATATCATATCATCACGTTATTATATTTTCCTGGGAAGTGGTCAAGAACGAATGCCCGGATACCTATTTTTCCATTGACATTGTTTTCGTTATCGGATGAATCGGATATCGGATGGATCGAATGACAGTCGAATGGAAGAAACGATAGTTACAATCGAGGGGCGAATCAATCTTGTTCGAGGTGTATGTACACCGATTTCCGGAAATCTTTGAGAGATTTCCAAGAGATTTCCGGAGATTTCCGAACTTTCCGTAAATTTCCAAAGATTTCGAGAGATTTCCGGAGATTTCCAAAGATTTCCACAAGATTTCCGGCGAAGTGTACACCGATTTCCAGGGTGATCCACCCCGGGACAATATATGCACTCACAATTTCATGTCATACAGTAAAGCGACGAAGCAATAAAACGGAAGAAAAAAATGCAAAAACCAATATCGTATTTTTTTTATC
>JANTBZ010003006.1:0-14563 GCA_024741255.1 Exechia fusca
TTTATCTTCATATTTCTTGCACTTTTTCGAACTTGTTTCACTTTTGTTGCATGGTAACTCTGGAACTGTGAACATGAAATGGATGTATAAGAAACGTATTGTGTAATCTCTGGCAATATTTAGAAAATCGAAATAGTAAATATCTGTAAATCTTTGAACATTTTCGATATAATCATTGTGAAAAAAATATAACTCGGCCCGCCCCTCGATTGCAGCTCTCAAAGCTCCGTCGGTTCGCCCGACGTTCGACTGCCAGAGCCAGAGCCAGAGGACGCCACTTCGTGTGGGCCACGGACTGTCATCGCTTTTGACTTATGTAAAATGAAAATAAAAGCCGCATAACCTCGCTGGCGACGATGTTTTCGGTGCGACTGATTCGAGGTAAATTTACTGAATAAAACCATTTTTACGGGCTTAAACTAACCGCTATCACTTCCGCCACAGACGCCGGCCACCTGGCGCGCCGCCTGTCGACGCTCTCCATTCAGAATGCGCCCCCAGCTGCCACAGTTGCGCCGTTTCGGCACAATCCATTCCACCTGCAACCGACCACCGCCGCCGGCGTCTTCGATGTAAACAATAACATCGACTGCGTCTCGATTGCGGTGCGCTCGCACATTCTGCCCTTGGATCGGACGCCGCCGGGCTGGTCGAATGGCGCCGGACGTGCTCCGTCCATCGAGAGTCCGCTGGTGCCCAGCGCCCAGCTGGAGGATCCGGCTGTGGCCCAGGTGAAGGAGATCATGGACAAGATTAGCGATATGCCCGGTTTGCAGGATTTGGAGATGCCGACGAATGCGGGTAATGATGTTGGTGAGGAGGGCATCCAGGCGGCGGTGTTGATTGGCATCCGGAGGCGCAAGATGAAGAAGCACAAGCTGAAGAAGCTGCGCAAGAAGATGAAGTTCGAGTGGGCGAAGGTGAGCAAAAGAAGACATTTTAGATGAATGATCGATATTTCGACAGCATTTTTGGAATTAGGTCTAGGTTAGGCTGAGGGAGAAGTTTACGTGAAACCAAGATAACATGTTAGTTTTGTCCTTCATCAACTCATTTTAATTTGATTTGGCTTCATTCGAATGATCATCAGGTAGATTTCGCGTGTTGATTCGGGCAGATTCAACAAATTACTGAATTAAACTTCAAGCATCCGAGTATGAAGAGATGTCCGTTCGACTTGAGATATCTCATTCAAATATTATCCGATTAACATGAATTTATTTTTGCTAATTAAGCGATGAATCTGGCAAGAAACCAAAATACACGAACTGAATATATTTTAATCGAATTCGACCTTACTAAATTATTCAATGGTTCACGAGTTCTGACTAATTCTGACTGACTAAATCTGCAGGTCCGCCAACGTCGCGAGCTGCGCAAGGAGAAGGCCTTCCAGGCCGTCCTCATCGCCCAGATCAAGGAGGCGGACAAATTCTCTGCCGAGCAGTACGTTGCCGAAAAACTCCGCCAGGCCAACGAGACGCCGATTCCGCGCTTCTGGAAGGGACGCCGGCTGCCCGAGTTCCTGATCCGGGAGAAATTGGGTCTGGCTCCGAAATAGAAGGTGCGGTTTTGTGAATAAAAGAATAATATGTTGATTTGTGTATAATACGAGAAGAAATTGAGAGAAGTGTTGTGCGAAATTATTTTCAATTTGGAGTGCAGTACAAGATTGCATTTCGTTTGGGCTTGGAGAGAGCTTTCCGATTGAGGCCGCAGCCATTTTACATCATGACGTCATTCGTGCACGAAGCCCGAAACTTTCGCTCTCTTCGAGCATGCATTTCGCGAATGTCATACCAATTTGAAGTTTCCACGTAGTACGAAAACACAACTCAGCCGCAAAACTCGCTCGCCAAAATTGGTCCGTGCGCGTTCAATTCTTCAATTCCGGAGCCCCTCATTCGCCCACTTACGTTACGAAATTGATAAGCCGTATCCGCCGGACCGCGCCCATTCAAGTGCCGGATTTGTAAGCTGAACAAACGCCCAGGATAACACGCAGCGAAAGGCCTCCGACGCCCCCCGATGTATATCAGCTACAGCGATTGTGAACACATACAAACCGCACACATACAAACGCAAACATACGTACTACATACACTGCTGCATATAGTACATGTGCATACTGAGTGATTGGGTGAGTGCATATGTACAGTATATTTAATTATATACTTGACTTGATTGTGTTGAAGCACAAATATCGCGTGCACAGTGAACTGAATAACAGACACACAAAGTGAGTGTGTTCGTGGCGAGATCATTCCGCCCTTCGTTCCTCGTCCGGTGCTGCTAACCCCCTCGCGTTGCTGACGTCGAATCCGGTTCGGTGACTTCGCGCCTGGCATTCGAGAGTGCATGACGAAATCCGCGTTGTAATTGCGCGCTGGAATCCACATTACACCGGCGGTGTGTTTGGCGTCGTCTCGCGTGTGATACGTGTCGCTTTTCCATTGGTCGCGATTCGCGCAACATATTGTTGGAGCTGTGTGCAGTGCGCATGTGCCAGCGCCCACGAGGATTTCATCGGGGCATCAACGAGTAACGTCAGCTAGCTGGCAGAGGCAGTATGGACTACTTTGACGACATGGACCTGAGCCAGGCTCCGGATTTTCTGGTGAGTCACGAGCTCAATGAGCTCCATAGGTTCACACATGTACGCATGTGTGTGTATATAAGCGCTTATGTGCTCCATCGTATTAGTATATGCAAAGCCAAACTGGTTTGTGTCGAGTGTGTGGCATTATTCCATGGAATCGGAGAGGCTAATGTGAATGTGGAGATTGGATGTGTAATGGACGTGTGTATGACCGACCGCTTCTTGACCGCTGATAAGTACACACTCACTGGCGTGCTTCGTGCTCGATTGTCTCGGTGTAATGAAATCCGGATCGTGCCAAGACGACGGACGACGTCTGCTAGAGTCTAGACTTTGATATTTACATAATCATTTTCATTCCTCTGTATATCGAAAAATTGCGTGAGCGTTTCACATGCGTATATGTTCTCCTATCTGCAACAATATGTTCGCTAGAGCAGCAAGTGAATGTACGCCCAGAGAATCGCCTCGTGCAGCCACAATAACTCGAAGAGAATGTGCGTCTCTGTACATAAGATGTGGGTTCGTGTGTGCGTGAGTGTGGCATGCAGCCCAGCAAGCCGCAACGACTTTGAAAGTACGGCCCGTCGCGCCGCCACTCAACTCGCGCGAGTTTCATTGAATAATTGAGACGATGACATTATAAAATCTAGCAACAAATGTACGCTGTACGAAACTAACGAACATCAACTGTACAGACAGACGCATCATCGTGCGTGTAACGGCTAAAACTGTGAACGAAGCGACATGTGCGTGAAATTCGGGTCATGCCGGCGGTTTTCGCCGCTGCATAAGCGCGATATAGTTTCCACACGGCGCGTGAATAAAGGGGGAGTGCATCGCGTATGTATAGGGTGGAAAATGCAGCGTGTGCGCGATAAGAGCGAACCCGAAACTCGACGACGACGGACGGGATGAAAATATCGATTTCGTTTGGTTCGGGTTTTCCATGTCAGAAAAAACACTATCGATCGCGAGCCGGGTTTATGCGCAGCGCAGCGAATCATTCATCGTGTTATTTTTACTCACGCACCAAAACACTTGTGCGCATAGCATGGTTTTATCTAGTACATGCGTACATGACTTGATAGGCTCGTCTGCGTGCTGCGCCAGTTTCCGCTGGCGAAGACGACGACTACGACGCTCTAGATAACGCACTTATAGCGAGATTGTTGTGCGCATCAGCACGCAAACACACATGGACACGAATATTACTACTCGGTTTCGGAATGATAATCGTGTATTGTATGTGCTTTGTGCTGCTTATCTCCGCCAAGCAAATGGTGAGCAATGGACTTTTCAGTTCGAAAATGTCGACTTCATCATGCTCTGAATGCTATTACATTTTCTAAAATTTTTCTATATGAAAACCTCGTGGAACCAACTGCTAATCAATATCTATCTACTAGGAAATGTATAACGTTGTCCTCATATATTGTTGTTGAACATTGAGCCGCCGTTTCGCAGCTGATTCAACAACTAACTACGCCGCAAAACACACACAGAGCCCGACATACAGACATGTGTGTGTGTTTGTATAGTATGTACAGAGTTTTATCAGGTTAAATTGAAAACATTGTATTATCTCGACACAATGTACGTCATCTACCGCATTTATATACTTCAGTGTGCTCGCTCTGGGCTCACACAGCACTAGTTTAATCGATTCAAAGAGCGCTCCGCTCGACCATAGTGTTCGCGTGTTCGTGACTCTAAATGCGATGCAACACCGCAGCGAGCCGCGAGCGACTGCATTAAAATGCATTATGATTCTACCAAACACCAAACCTACCCGAATAATAATAGCCGCGCCGACAAGAAATACAAGAGTACACAAACACGCACTATGCTCGCACACACACGAGAACCCAGATGCGTAAGTAAACACACGCACACAAGTCAGTGTGATGCATTCTAAATATATGTGACGCAAGGTTCTTGCTTCTTGGTGTCTTGCGTGTACTGCAGAGGGAATCTGTGCACTGATGTGTGTAAGCCAAACACACACGGAAAACCGGTCCCTACTATTCATGTTGATGACGATGATGGCGGTCTGTGTGTGTGTGCAACGTCTGGAACGAATGTGTTTACGTTGCACGTTACACCAACAGGTAGGTAGGTCGACCGTCTTGGGACTTGGGACCGAAACCTGTCTGAATACACATGCACCTCCTGGAATGTTTACGTTAGGGATCGAAGGTGTCATTTGAGTCGGGTGTGGATTGTATTTGATTTTTTTCCGTTTGTTGAAAAATGAATGTTGGTGACAAATTTAGGAAATTCGGCAGATATGAAATTTATTGTGCAGTTATGGATGCATTTGGTGTGCGTATTAAACGCCTTTTCACACAAGCAGACATTCGAATAAGCAAGCAGACAAATACGGGTCAAGATCCATATAGCAAAGTCAACTGCATCAGCGCTCTAATGCCGAAACGGTATTGATAGAAATTTCGTTAAATATGATTTAAGTTTGCGACGTTGTAACATAATATTGTGCCGTTGCAGATGCATTTGTTGATGCGCATCAAACGCCGGTATTCTCACACATTCACACATTCGAACGAGCATGCATGCAGTTAAATACGGGTCAATAACCATCAATATAAAGCCAAATGCATCAGCTCTTGTGACTTGTGACCGATCGTATACCGAAACGCATTGATGCTTTACGACACGACCACGACCAAACGTTAACGTTAGCCGCAACAGTCGCCGCGCCATCAATAAGGGAATGTATAATTAAGGAATGCCTTTCGGCCGGTCGGACAGACCCGCATAATTATATTACTCAAACGACATACGATGCGCTGTATGGTTTCGTCGAACGTGACTGCAACCAAGCAAGTTTGTTTTTCCCCTTGTTTCAAATGTTTGCGTTCGCACGCGTTCGCCTCTCATTTCGGATATTGTTCCGAAAGTAATTGCGGCGGGTTTCCCGCATTCATCAGGGTCTCGCTACATGGTGTTGGTTTCCGATTGTTTATCAATTGTCAGCATTCACGCGGCAATCATTTCGATTGTAACCATCAGCGTGACAAAACACAAATGGAATACTACTTGGCGGGTGTCTGATGTAACTTAAACTAGGAATATTCCGAATCTGCTGTGCAAACAACAGGCCCTATTGCCGCGTGTTCAATTAGGTCACTCACACACTCACACAGAATTCAAATTAATATCCAAAATTATTCATCACTTCATCCAGCCAGACACACGAACAAATGTGTGCCACATTAACCACAAGCGACAAATCGTCTCAAAACCCATTACGACCACGAAACCGAAAGTTGACTTCTGAAATTATCGCACAGCAATGAGGCGATTTGTCGCACTTCTGTGTGTGAGGTGCGTAGGTAATGCACTTTTGTCCAGTCTGTCTGTTGTTGTCGACGTCGCCTTCGTCGGTAGTCGCATTTCACATGCACATGCACGAGCGTATGTGTTGTGTGTGTTCGAGGACGTTGGCTGTGCATGTGCAGCAGTATTTCTTCGACTGTGCTTAGGTAACCAGTAATTGTATCCGCACCGCACACAATCAGCGGAAAAAACAACAAACAGACTCACAATACAAAACTACTTATAGACACCCAGTCAGTCAGTCGGCGGCAGTCGACGCCGGCGCCATCGCCTTCGCTAACGGTCATGTGTAATTTCTTTCGGTGCGGACCCAATGGAAACAACCAGCAGCTTAATATGCTACTACTGAACACGGTCTCTGCTTTGGTTTATGTTTCAATGATCATGATCATGATGGTCGCGTCGTGTTTGGCATTTGAACAGGCGAATTTTGGACTGCAAAACCCGTTTCGGAATTTACCTTCGGCGAGCGAGCAGAGCAACCTGTTCTTCGCGAATCTGAATGTGGGTTAACATTTATCGCGATTCGCAACCTTTGCTGGTTCGTGCAAGGCTTCAGGTTCGATATACACATTGGTAAGGGTTTTTCGATCAAGTGGATATAGACACCGATTCGGTTGAATATTCGTGCTCGTTATCGAATTTGTTTTGGTGACTGTTTTTGCGTCGACGAATTTGATTCATTGTATCGATCCGATCGTCAGCTACTTTCACCGCGCCGATCGTCGTCACGGTTGCGTCGAAGTTCGGGATTACTCATTGTGGTGTGGCACAAACACTGCTGTGAATTCAATCACCGATTCACCATTTTGCATTTGTCGATCAAACACATTTTGCCAGGCCACAGCATATCGCTTCGCTACGGCGAATATTTATAGATGCAGCGAGGCAGCGGCTGCATTAATATATGCGCACGACGCGATCGAAAAACCAGATCAAATATATACGCTCAAATAAGTGTGCGTGCATGTTTGTGACTTGGTGCATGGCATGGCAACGATATGTGCATACAGGTGCGCTCTGTTATCTTTGAGCACGCATTTTATCACCAGCGATACGCATTTTTGGTGCGTCGCCGCCACGCATCGAAACCAAGTGCGCAGTGCGTAGGTAATATTCCACTTGTTCTCCTCGCTGTCGTGTCGTATTATTATGTTGAAGTTACGTCAGAACGCACACAACCGAACCCGCATGTGACCGCATAACCACCACCATCATCATCATCATCAGCGCATACCAACCGATCCGCGAGCCTCGCGGGCTTGCGGTCAAGAAACTCACCAAAGCCCAATGAACAGTTATACCCAATACAGGCATGTGTGTGTGTGTGGCCAGAACATACACACAACATATCCGCATAGTAAGTTTGCACGGGCAAATTCGTGCGTATGCGCGTTCTCGGTTTACCTTCACTGCGATCCGCCATCCGCCGCCATTGCGATCGCGCGCAGTTCTCGCGTATTTCGTACGTGAGCATCATATTTAACATCGACCGACGATGACTCCGTGCGTCGATTGTGCGTGTTTGCACAGTAACTTATACCATACTCTGTATTCTGTATGTTTGCATGTATGGCGGCTGGATAGTCTGAACAAATATTATGCACGAACGCCAGGCACGCGATGTGTGAGTGTGAGCGGCGTGTGTGCTCAGAACATTCTTCCAACCAGCATATCTTGATTGTACACTCGAATACAATGCCCCAGCATAAAATCCAGCATGACATTACACACTCACGCACGCACTCACACACTCACCACCACTCACCATCATCACCATCATTACCGATCAAGCGGCGTGTGATTTCTTTACCGGTCTCGGCTCGCCATCACTAACCGAGAGGGGAGATGTTGATGCTGATGTAGCTGATCGATCATATCGCTATGTTAGATCAAAGATCGAATTCCATGAGAAAGGACTTATGCCAATTCACAATTATCCTTCGAGGCTGCTGCTGCTTATCGGCATTACAACCCGAAACAAATCTTGGCCATCCATGAAGAGTAGCAGGGCTTCATAACATATTTCGGGTTTTCCAGAGGTCATATGGTTAGCACAGCGCTCCAAAGAGCAACCATAGGCAAAATTTAACATCCATCCTTGGATCATCGTTAGAAGAATAAACCCATACCGGGTATTCGAACCCAGGATTTTCCTGTACACTGTACTTCTACGCCACAAAGAACAAGTCATACACCGTTTTATAAGGAAACTGCCACTTGGAAGATGTCTCTAATCACCGTAATCGCAAGAAATGACAGTGGTAAACATTCTTATTTAGAAGCCACATTTCGGGAAAATCGCATAAAATTGCTTTGAAGTTTCTCTCGGTTGGCATAAAGCGATACTGCAATATGAAAACCTCAATCCTAAAAGAGTACGAGTGAAATGACTGGTAAATGAACCTTCATCGATACTGGATGCAATATTCTGCATTGCTGCAATGAACGAATCATCTTCAGCATTTTGTGGCCCTACAACTACAACCCATTACGGTGTTTGGCCTGCCTTGCATACACTTCTTGTATTTGAAGAGATGCATTGCTTTGCTCTTCAACGTTTAACATCCTTCCTTTGGATCATTGGGAGGAGAACACCCAAACCTCCAATCCGGGACCTTCGGAACTTATGATAACAAAAGATGGCCGCTTCGCCGGATGTGGTGGCTCGGATAGCCAAATCCAGAGAAGCATTATTCTCTTGCCTCTCTCGTATTTTGAAATTAACCGAGTTCTCACGCAAACTGAAGCTCCGGATCTTCGGATCAAACGTCAACGCGGTCCTGCTGCATGACAGCAAGACCTGGATGGTTAAATCATCACGTCGTAAATTGAGGTCTTCGTTAAGTTGCCTGCGCCGAATACTCAATATTTGGTGGTACGACAGGATCAGAAACGAGGATGTCCGAAGATCAGCAGGTATCCCGACTTTGGCAGATTCCATTAAAAAACGGAAAAGGGGATGGAAGCCGCATTTCTTATGGACGCATCTCGTGAAACTCGCGTATATTTGCTTTGACGGTTCTCTGCGTTGGCATAAAGCGATTCAACAATATGATAACCCCAATACCAAAAGAGTACGAGTAAAAGGACTAGTGATAATGAACCCCGTATCTTCATGTTGTCATTTTGAGACATCCACTGCCTTCCATCCCCTCGTAAGTTAATAAACCGGTGTTGCAGACAACAATCACGCTGCACACTCACATTCACACTCACGCACGCCGCTGCCATCATCAACACAGCATCACGGCATCATCATCATCATTATGGACCGGCGTCTGCACGCCGCAGCCGCAAGCAGCGGGCCGTCCACGACCGAAACCACTCTTAATTATCGCTGCGGCCGTCGTCGTCGACAAACCGAAACCATCAGCACTGACAAAGGCTCTGGGTTTTTCGGTGGCGAACGCACACGTTTGCTTCGAAGCGTTTCGACTTCGTACTTCAGTCAGTTAGTCAGTCGCTTGCGATCGTCGAGTGTGCGTGGTCGTGTCTGAGTCTCGTCGTCGTTCGTTCATTTGTTCGTCGGTGTATCGATCATCGAATTTCGGTGGTTTTCCTAACGCAACCACAACGTCTAGATCAGTCGACAAGCGACCGTCTTCGAGAGCGTTTGTGCGTATATCGGTGACACACAAATACACACGCAAAGTCAACTTGTTTCACGCTTATCACCTCGAATACTCGAGTCTCGCGTACACACATATTTTCTAAATAAAGTGCCGTGCTGTTATCACAGCTTGTGTTCGCGTGCGTTCGTGCTCGTGTCGACGCAAACAGTTTCAGTTCTCGGATCGGTGGAGTTTATAAACGCGCATACTCTACGTGCTTATTACACAGAATTGCTTGGCAGCGAAAACTTTCTCGGCGTGTGTGTAATCAAGTGTTTTTCCTCGACACGCGCCTCACGTTGTTCTCTATTTGCTCCGGTAAATCCACACATAACCGACCATGAACTAAGAACCATCACACACTTGCCATTACGTAATAGCGTAATCATTAATCGCTTTCCACGCTCGATCGGTGGCAATCGAATTGACACGTTCTGGAAAAAGTCCCGCACAGCGGAAACGTGTGTCGCCGAGCCGAGCAGCCGCCGAGAGAAACGATCGCCGTGACACGTCCACAAACCGTCGACGAAAGGTGCATCGATCGCGAATCGCAACGTCGTCGTCTCGCGGAGCAGTTTCTATGCAAATTCGTTTTTTGCGGAAGCAGCAAATCCGCATTCGCGCATCTGTTTTGTGCACGCGCGTAACATATTCGTCGATTCGCTCGACAAAGCGCGGTGCAAAGCATTGCGAAAAAGTGAAAATGTGTTGCTATCGACGCAGCTGAAGCAGCCACAACATAATGGCGACCACCACTCCGACCATCAATCCGCCAATCTCTGCAGCACCGTTCAATCGAGTGGATAATTGGATCGTCGCATAGCAGAAAACCACCGAACGTCACGTCAAAATGGATAATATGGATATAGCCGATATGTTTGGACTTGTAAGTTTTCAACGGTGCACTCTGTGCACATGCACTCTCAGTGGCTTTTGACCCGTTTTACTTTGTAATGCTGCGCGATTGGGAACGCGATGGCCGCACGTTTACCCTTCACTTGCTGCAACTCGCGACATAGACCTTTCATGCTTTCGCCGCCGCCAAGTGAACGGCTGGCGCATAAGTCGATCACTTGCGCACGCGCAGCAGCGACCAGCGACTGGTTTTGTTCTCACACATACTCGAAGTCATCGAATCGAAACCACACACGCACCCTCGTTCAGCAGTGAAAAAGCAGCATACATAAATTTCGTCCGAGTGTGTGTGAGTGCTTTCTGTCTGTTCACCAGCACCACCGAACGCGATTCATGTGTTCGCTGTGAGCTGTGATGTGTGTATAGTGTAACAAGATTAAATGCTAACTAATTCGATGGTTGCTGGCTGGCTGGCTGGCATGCTGGCAAAAGAGAAAGGTCGCTTTTTGATTCATGCACGGCATAACGTGCATGAATCGCTGCGTGCTTCGTTCGTTGTTCGTTGTATAAGCGACAGCAGCAGCCGTAGCAAAAAATAGTGGCGTACGATCCGAATTGTCTTACACCGCGATTTACACGCGATTATACGGCCCGAACAATATATGCTACCGGTACGCAGCTGTATTGGACTATCAAGATTAAGGGCTTTATAATATCTTGTAGCAAATGTATTCACGGAGATGTTATGATTGGTTAACGTTTTAAATGCTATGATGCAACTACTGTATGGTTTTGGTGATACGAATTTTTGCATAACCGTTCATTTGGCTATAACCATTTAGTCTCAAGTCTGACCATTCCACATATATGGAAAACAAATAGTTGAAGTTAGAACATAAAAACGAGATCCAATCGATCCATCATTAAGAGTCCCTGAATACATTGGAAAACAGTGGAGTATTGTCCGGCTCGAAGGACCATATATTGAATCCAGAGATATTTTAAATTTTCAATTCCATATTGTGATCTGAAAGGTGAATAACGGACCGTGTTTATGGAGATCTACAGACTCAGGCTCCAAGGACAATATGTTTAATTTATGGAACCGTGATCGCATTATATGTTGATAGAGTCCAACACTTCTGTGCATGGGTAGTATCATTGTTGTCATGCTGCAAACCGGTTGATTTTCCTCGCCCGTCGCAAGCAACAAGCCACTTGCGATTCAACACCGGAGGAGTAGTGAATGGGAATTATGCACAATCACAATTGTGTCAACACACACATACAACAATATTCCCGGTGTTCGGCCATTTTATCGCCGCTGTGCTCACGACGCAAGTGCGTGAATGTGCGCCTGGGAATGTATACGAAACCGGCTGCGATCGTTTGTGCTCGTATCTTATCGTTTCGAACCTCGCACATGGATGATTAAAGTGAGCGTTTTTTTCAACAAACCAATTAAACGTTTTACATCGCGTCGTGTCGTGATGTTTACTCACGACGACATATTTTCCGACCAACTGTGTGTTTTGTTCGTCTGCCTCGGCGCTGTTTGTCGCCTCCATTTGTACGTTATAATCAGCGAGGTGTCCACATACTTCGTCGTCAGCTTCAGCATAACTGTTTGTTACATGCCTACGCTCGCAGACGCACACACCACACACACGGTTTTGTGCTGCCGTGAGTGTGTGATTTTGCGCACACGCGTGCGCTTCATGACCTACATCAGCCACAACACAAAGCAACATTGTGTGCGAATCATCACTGCATGAGTCACGATTTATTGCGAAGCTAAAAACCTGAATATGAAGATAGACACATGCAATCATCATCAAACGCGCAACATAATTCTAATCCATATCCGTCTATCTTGCTTGCTTTTTTCTCTCTGCACAGTCGACCGACTGGTCGGACAGTCCGACCGCCGATCTGAACAGCCTGTTCAACGAGATCAACGATGAGTTCTTCATGAAGCTGGACGACTGCCAGAACATGCAGATCGATGCGATCAATGCGGCGCCGCTGATGCACGATGAGCCGCAACCGCTGTCGGCCGCTCAGCAGTGGGATCTGTCGCAGTACATCAATCTGGGCGGCGACGATGGGCAGCAGCTGTCGAGCCGGTCGTCGGACAGCGGGCTGTCGAGCGACAATATGGAGATGTAAGTAAAAGTGGGGTTATTTTGTATATTAAAGATTTGTAGAAAGCCAGATTGCACAGATTGCTCAAACATATCAGTCGTATACCAACAACTTTTAAATTCAACATATGGTCCTTCGAGCCGGAATAGACTCCACAGTACTGCATGTGCACGTTAACTAATCGAGAGTGTTTTCTTTCTGGTTTCGCCTTGCAGGGACATGAGCCCCTGCGACTACGACATCGCCCTCAGTCCGGCCATGTCGTCGCCCGGCCCCTCGATCAGCGAGCGCGGCGGCAAAAACTCCCCAGCTCGCTCGCTGGTCAGCGAACCGGGCTGCGTTCCGCAACAGCCCCCGATGATGATGATGAAGCAAGAGGAGCAAGAGCAGCAGCCGATCCTGCAGGTTCAGCAGGTTCAGCAGGTTCAGGTCCAGCAGGTTCAGCCTCAACAAGTGGCAGTACCCGCTCCGATCGTCAAGATCGAGCCCGTCGAGGTCAAGCAAGAGTTGGTGCCGGTGCAAATCGTGCAGCCCGTTGCTCCGGTAGCAGCTCCGGTAGCAGCTCCGGTAGCAAAGGTGCAAATGAAGATGGTACCATCGAATGTTGTGGCTGCTCCTCAACAGCAGCAGCAGCAGCAGCCTCAGCCCCAGCGAATGGCCGTCGTGCAGCCGCAACCGCAACAGTTGAAGCCCAAGACGCTGGTCTTCACCAGCCAGCAACAGCAACAGCCTGCTCCGGTTCAGGCTTCATCTTCAACCCAACAGCAGCAGCCGAAGCAGCAGCGCTACGTGATCGAAAAGACCGCCGGCGGTTCGACGATCATGACGATGGCTCCGGAACCCGGAACTCAGACCATCGTCGGTCAGAAGCGCCCGGCTCCCCAGCAGCCGCAGCAGCAGCAGCCACAGTTCAAGAAGGAGGTGAAGATCTTCAAGATGTCACCCACGGCAGCTTCCAATGTGGCTGCGGTCAAACATCAGCAGCAGCAGCAGCAGCAGCCGCAGTTCCAGCAGCAGCCACAGCAGCCGAGGAAGATCACCTTCCAATCGGCAGCGCCGGTCTCCGCCGCCAAACCAATGACTTCTGTCCAGACCAACGGAACCACCAACGGAACCACGTACGTCATCAACAAGACGCCCACTGGTCAATTCGCCGGAGTGAGGAAGCTGGTGCGCGTGCAGACGACACCGAATGGCGGAACGACCAGCGCCTCGGTGGCGGCGACCAATGGAAACAACGGTCAGGCCCGTTCGATTCTGGTGCCCGTCTCGTTCCAGGACGTGAAGGATTTCCGCACGATTAAGATTGTCAATGCTTCGGGGCTGAATAATAAGACGGCGAATATGGCGAATATCAAGCTGGCGGCGGCGAATCTGCTGCAGCAGTCGAAGCAGGGTCTGGTGCAGAAGAACGTGTGCTTTTCGAAGGAGCAGTTGATGGGTGAGTTTGAGGTTCAAAGTTCGAATGCATGCATTGCGATGGTGGGGTTTTCCGAACTGTTTGTGCGTGTATATTGAGCGGTTATCGCTAGCTGGCATGCAGCAAGCGAGATGACTCGTGATGTTTTGTTGGTCTCAAGTTATCGTTTGTTAACCTCTTCGGTTCGGTGCAGCAGATTGTCATAAATGAATCATAACAAATGCTGAAAATCGCCGTCTGCATTTAGATATGCGATTTTTCTGTTTTGGTTCATAAAACTGTGTCGAGTGCGACGGGGTATTCTGTTGAATTTTTGATATTATGTGTCTTTTATCAACATCTTTCTATGAATATAGACTCTATGGCTTCATATACAAAAGTTATAGCCATATATGTGATTTTGGTGTCTCCTTAATTAATTCATATCAAATCTATGCGTTGGGAATAACATACGAAAAATGATAATAAATATCGAATGATTGACTTCCAAGCTGAATTTACCGGTGAATTTGAATATTTTTATGTTTTAACGATAGTATGACAATCCATCGAGTAATGGAGGTAATTCCT
>JANTBZ010003117.1:0-14535 GCA_024741255.1 Exechia fusca
ATGAATAGCTGAAGAATTGCATATTATTGTGAGGTTGTGAATGAATTGTAGTATGCAAATTATATCGCTAAGACCGCGACATAGACTTCGTGAGGACTGCACACTTTTCAAATATATTTGTATTGTTGTTCCAATTCTTTTAAAAACACCATCACTAATAAGGAAAAGGGTCAACTAGAAGCAGAGGACTTTTGATAGAAATGTCAAATTGCTAGCGCCAAGTTCACAAGGCCAAGCTTCAACTGTATATACGTTTTTATGGCGAAAGGCCAAGTATTTTCTGAGCAAGATCCCGTTTTATACCGATATGTGGTGTGTACTTGAGGCTTCAAGATGACAGGGACAAACTGAAGATCTCTCTCTTCTTCTTCTTCCTAATTGGCATCACAACATGGTACAGATCTTGGTCTTGGCCAAACTGAAGATAGACCCACCAAATTTTATGACATGTACTTCCAACATTTATTTACCAATTAATAACACTTACAAATGAAAATATATTATCCCTCTCGTACAATCAACAAACCAAACTTTTTTTTTTGCTGGTAATAGCATATATGGATCGTTAGATCGTAGTTGCTCAAGTCACTAGAGAAAAATGTGATTTTAGCAATGAAAATCATCATTTAGAGAACTATACTTATCTAGTTTCTCTGGATTCAAGCGCCACACCCGGTACATATAATGCGCACTAAAGTGATGTGCTGATGTGAATACTGCATATCACATGCATGCTGTAAGTAGAGTTACGTGTGTGTGTGTGTGTATTAGTATATTGTGTATATGGCATGGTATATGCCGGGGAGCATCGAAGCATTGGCGAGAGCCGAGCGCGCATCGTCCGGTCAACCGAATATGATTTAATGGTCAAACCATATTCAATTACTTTAAGCGTAGTTCACAGAAGCCTGGACGTGGTGTGTGGTGGTTGTCGTGGTCCGGTTTGATGCTGCTGCTGCTGCTCCGGGGTTCCGTGAGTGTGTGCGTCCACACGCTGCATATTAAATTAATATGCGTTTGAACGCAACGCGAGTGTCTGTGTGTGTGTGTTTGTGTGTTTGTGTCTGTGTGTATGTATGGGTGCTTGTGTATGTGTGTGTGGGTGTGCGGTACGGTTTGCGGGATGTTATGGTTTAATGACCAATAATGGCAAGCTATCAATAATTAAATTTGTTGCGAAGCTCTGCGGTTCGTGTCTGTTGAGCGAATGGCAAACGGTGCGGTTTAATCGAATCAATCACTGAATAATGTACACAAGAAATGTGGAAATGAATTCATAGAACGGTGCTCTGAAATACACTTCGCACGATTGCAATAAGCTATCGTTGCTGTTCAATATAAAATCGATAGATTCAATGCAGTTCCTGAAATAAGATAGAGCATATCGAAGAAATGGAAAAACTTCATAACATTATGGTAAAAATAACTATTCATGTGGATTCGTTGGTGTCGTGAGATATGCTAAAAATCGCGGTTGGGTTTATGCGCAGTGCTCTTCGGTTCATTTCTGTTGAGCGAATGGCAAGCTGAATGATCACTGAATAATAAAAGTGAAAACATATTCATAAATATAATAGAGTTTATTGCTTCGTAGCATTTCTTCTGCTGCAATAAACAATCGAGGCGGTTGGATAGAATCAAGCACTGTACCAATTCCAAGGAAAAGAAAAATATGTCGGTCAGACTTATTTTCTATGCTTCGCGGAAAAACCCTAGATAATATGGTTCATCGAATGTTTCGTCGAATTCGCTGCACGCGCGAACTTTCTCTGATGCACATAACAATGCGGTTTGGTAGGTTGAATAAAATCCCGTAGAAAATGGACAATTTACACAACATGGTGGTCAGATTTATTTTCTAGGTTTCGCGGAAAATCCACAGATGAGAACCGTTTGTGTACTGGAACTCTCCCACAACCGGCTTGTCATCCCAGCGAAACACGTGCGGAAAAACACCGCACAGTCTCTCATCAAATGGTGTGCATCCATCCGCACTGTTTTTTGTGCGTGCGCTGCGTGCGAACGCGAGTCAGAGTCTGCATGCGTCAGCCAGGTATGCGTAAATAATGCAGGAAGATGAGCAAACATTGATTGAATAAGTTTTAAGTGGCTTTTATGTGCGGATGTGTGTGTGTGCGTGTAGTATGTTCAGGTACGTGCTAGCGTTTGTGCGAATTTCTCTGGGCGCGTAATTCGATGGGGGAAAATTGGTTTTATTGGATCTTGGGCGTTAGGGCGGGGATGGGCTATAATGGAAAAAATCGTCTCGTTAAAATTGAGTGGAATGCATATATTGTACAAGTTTGCGTCCACACGCGCCTCTTCGAGCCGAGACGATCGAGCGCAATCAGTCTAGCTCGACTTATCTTCTTGGAATGACAGGCAGTACAAAAGTCCGTGCCGTTAGGAAATAGGACACTTTTCAGATGGAATAGTTTGATAATAATAAACACAGATCCTTCAAACGACACAACATAAACATTAGCATCAATGGGACATTTGGTTCGGTCCATATATTAATTTTATTCAAGCAACTTTTGTCATTGTGAGAAAATTATGAAATGTTAATTTCGTGTCCATCTACAGGGTGGCGCATAATTCGTAATTTGAAACGTAATAACTTTCGCAAAAGGCTTCCAATTTGGATTCTGATCTCACATTCGTGAAGTGGAAGGATCCAAGTGTTTGTACATAAGAACATGAAAATGATATCGGCCTCATGTGGAAACGCAATGCGAATTTGCGAATTGTTGAGCGAATTTCGCAATGCGAATGATCTTTTCACGAAATTCGCACCACAATTCGCAAATGCGCATTGCTTTTTCACGAATTGGGTTTGCTTTTCATATGCACGTGTGCTATTCAAACGCAAATGCAAACGCAAATGCGAATAATTTGGTGGAACGAGGCCCTGGTCCTTGAAAAATCCATGTCAATTTTATCGTTTTCATCCAAACATTGAAGTAGCATGTTAGGTTATTCTCGTCCGAAACTTCATATGAATTCATGAACTACGCTCCTCGCTAATTAAAGGATGGGAATAACTATAGACATTTCCAAGATTGAGTTCATTGTCCTGAATCGGAATACGTGATGAAATAACGAATGCAATCCCGAAATAGGGCTGTTGAAATGGTTTCCTATGATCATTAGTGCAGGCACAATTGACGAAATTATCCTGATGTTTGCGCATACCGGTCTCATTCCATATGCACTGTTTCCGTCATTTTTACTGATTATCGCGCGACATTGAGGGCTATGAAGATAAGCGACCGATTTCTTGGTGACAAGCAAATTTCAACTGTCCATTTGAAATTGAAAGCCATTTGTGAAAGTTATAGCGTTTTAAAATTGGGTTACGAATTATGCGCCACTTTATAAGTTATTTACATCCATACTTCACAATCCAAAAGATCGTTCGAACAGAAAAGATGTGTTCGGTAAGTGAAAACCAATTCGTAGTTTATCTCATTTTGGAGCATAGTGTTACCGAGAACTCAGCGTGACAATTCATAACCGCAAATAGGTTGTATGATTGGGTTATTTCTGTCAATTACTGTATAATTATATCTTCAGCCACTTCCGGGACAAATATACTTCGGTCGTCTTGAGTAGTTTTCGTGAGCACATTCTCCAACATGTCGTTTCTTCGCGTCTACCAACCGTTTCTCTGTGTGATGACGGTTCTCGCATTGATGCAACACAAAACCGACGCCTCGTCCAACAATGAACGAGTACGATATTCGCGAATACAACGTGTGTACGCAACGATAGCAATCGGCATAATTGTGCCATCTGTGGTGATAAACTTGTGTTCGTATCTTATCAACGACGATTTGTTTAGTATATTCAAGGTTGTCGTGAGCCTGGAATTGATAGCCGTTGCCTGGACGTACATTACAACTATGTTGTTTGCGTATTTGTATGTGCACACAAATATACAAGTAATAAATGCGCTAAACGAGATTGTGCTGAAAGTGCAACTGCTGAGTGGCGAAAGCACGTTGAATCGTTTCTGCATAAACTTGCAATTGCATATTTTGTTCGTATGTTGTGCCCAATCAATCGGAATTTTTGCTTTGAATTATTTCTTCATCGGTTCATTTGGCCTTACCAACATATTGGTTATTGTTTTGGTGACCACGTTGAACGTGTTCAATATGCATATACGCAATATGATTGCCGTCCTGTCGTTTGCACTGCGATCTATTCGTGAACGGTTGGGACACGAATTGTTCTTGAGATATAATGCGTCAGTCGTCAGAGATCTAATTCTCATCATGGAGCAGTGCTGGTGTCTGAAGCATCGAATCGAAAGCAGTTATGGCTTTTACATTGCTATTCAGTTGGGAGGTGATTTGTTGGTTGTGGTAACGATGTTATTCAACATTGTCTACCTATCGTACATGAGTCATACATGGACAGAGGTCGGGTTCTCAGTGGCCGTGCATGTACTGCCTCTGATTGTCAAACAGATTCTGTTAGCCGAGGCAAGCGAGCGTGTTGCAGCTGAGGTGAGTTATTTATAAATTGCTAAGACATTCCTGAAGCTCAGATCCTGATCGTAAAGTATATCTTACTAGGTCGACATGATCAAAGCAATTACTGTGAAGGCGGCAATGAATCCTGACAAGCAATTTCGGTCTTCGGTGAGTGTTGAGTGTGAGCAAATTTCTTATTGTATACGCTCATGTTTGTGACTCGTGGTATTTACATAGCTGGAGTTATTGATGTTGAATCTTCATCATATGGAGGAAAGCAAGTACATTACTGCAAACTACTTTTTCCTAATCAACTATTCGATGCTGTTCAGCGTGAGTATGAACTAAATCGTTAAAAAACTTACGTACCAAGTCACAAATATGTTCTTCCCTTATATGCAGATGGCCAGTGCAATAGTATCCCAAATGTTAGTGCTGCTACAGTTCCAACAGTGGGAGGACAATCAATTTCTACTAGACGCATCCAGTAACGAAACTGCAGCGGCACTGGACGAATATACTAAATTCGTATAGACAACATTACAATCCTATTCTCTATTCATCAATAACGTCAACGAGTCAACGAGTCATTATGAGATGTGGGGTGAGGGTGTGAATCCAATTCAAATTAATTACACTACACGTGCACACACACACAATTGTGAGGTAATTGGAACCAAAATACCGAATGTGCTAGAAAATCAATAAACATCTGCCCCCACCTAATCGATTACGTATTTTCGTCATTCTGCCTGTCTACTCTTATATAAACAAGCGACTTATTATTAGTCAAAATGCCGTTCCTACGTGCATATCAACCGTACCTTCGGTTCTGTTTCGGGCACGGTCTTGCACCATTTAGTCTGGACTCAACCAACAACGCCTTGCACATCACCACCAAGCGGCGTTTGTTCACCGTGATAATCTCCATCAGTTGCAGTGTCTACGGTCTCGTCTCACTAATCCAATATGAACGCTCGCCAGTTCCTAGTGTTATCTGGATTGTTAACACCATTGACTACTCTGCCGTCGTGGTGCTATACATACTGGTCGCGTGCTTCACAACGTGCACAGCCAACGATCACATGCAGCTGCTCAACAGTCTGGGCACTTTGGAACAACATGTTGTTGGCATTGGGAGCACCAGTACGCCATACAGACGCCTTCAGTGGCAAGTGATAATCTTCACACTGATTCACGCCGTAATTCAGATGCTGCTAGCCTGGAGTCAGACGTTTGTGGACTGGGAATGGTTGGATGGAATATATTCAGCATACATATTTCTCGCGGCAAATGTGCTCATGCTGCACTTGCGCAATGTGGCGGCGGTATTGGCTTATATTGCCGACACAATTGGCGGCAAACTGACCTACCGCTCAGTCTGCTCCGATTCGATGGACAGTTTAAACCGATTGCACGACCTGAAACGTTCTTTCCAGCGACTTTTCGGTGGATATGTTCTGTTGCACGCTGCCCTCGATATGGTGATGGTGTTGTCAGTTGTGTTTATCATAACGTATTGTGAACCTCCGTTCAAATCAGAACGAATGATTATAACTGGACTGATCGTGAGCTCGTACATAGTGCCCGTGGTGGTGAAATATTATTGGCTGATCGAAGCATGCGAGCGGTATGTTGCGAAGGTAAGTCCTGCTTGTTCGTTTTTGTGGTTTCCATTTTAAATGAATGTTTTGTGTGGTGTTAAGTGTGTGAGTTGAAATATCAACGAACTCGGTTACCTCTCGGGAACTATTTCCTTTATAATTTACCGTTCGTTTCCATGAATATATAAACGGATCATTACACACCACATACGGAATTATCAGGTAATTGGTGGAATTACTTCAATGGTGATAGAAAATTGCTAACCTTTACCATATCCTCCACCCAAACGAGAATTCATATTTTTGTCCTGCATATCTAGTCCTGATTAACCAACTGTCATATTATTCGCCGGAATGCCGTTCCTACGTGAATACAATCCGTACCTGCGGTTTTGCTTCGTGTACGGCCTTACGCCATTTCGTCTGGACTCAACCAACAACAGCTTGCACATTACAACCGGACGACGAGTGTACACAGTGATAATCTCCATTCTTTTTATCCTATACGGTCTCGGTACATTGAAAATATTCCAACGACCGCCTGTCCTCACCGTATTCTCGTGCGTTATTTACCTCGACCTCTTCGCAATAGTTATGTTGTACATACTAGTCGCGTGCATCACAATGTACACTGCGAAAGATCACATGCAGCTACTCAATCGGCTGGACACATTAGACCGAAGTGTTATCGGGATTGCGGGCACCAGTTCGCCATATAGACGCATCTTGTGGCAAGTGATAATCTTCTGTGCTCTCAATACCGTACTGCACTTGCTGCTCGCCTGGATGCAAGCGTCATCGGATTGGGTTGACGTGATATTCTCATCATTCATGTTTCTCTCGGTCAACGTGCTAATGCTGCACTTGCGTAATGTGGCTGCAGTGCTGGCCTATGTAGCAGACAAAATTGACAACGAACTCTCCCACAACGCTGTTTCCTTCGATTCGTTGAAAAGTTTGTACGAATTACACGATCTGAAACACGCCTTCGAGCGACTTTTCGGTGGATATGTGCTGCTGCACGTTGGTTTCGATTTGTTGATGGTTTTGTCGGTGGTCTTCGTCGTTTTGTTTTGGCTTTTTTATAAGCATCGCTTCGGGTTACAGCTGTTTTTAATATCAGGTCTAGTTACGAGCGTATATATTTTGCCTATTTTGGTGAAATATTATTGGTTGGTGGAGGCGTGTGAGCAGTATGCTACAAAGGTAAGTCTTGAAACCAATTCAATAATATTTCTAACAGCACACTCACCAAATTGTCCAGCTGCCAGCAAGACGTCGTTGTTTTAGCAATTAGCATGAGACGAATGTCTTGAGGAATCCGGACACATTTCCGATGCTCAAGCGATTCATATTATGTAATGGATTACTCATACCTAATGATGGGTTGATGAATGGATAGGAAATCAATACAATTATGAAAAGGTTACCACCTCCCAATCGATTACGTCTCTTCTCAGTCTAGTCTAGTCTTGAATAACCAAACACTGTATTATTCGTCAGAATGTCGTTCCTTCGTTCATATCAACCGTACTTGCTGTTCTGTTTCGCGCACGGTCTCACGCCATTTAGTCTGGACTCAACCAAAAACACCTTGAACATTACGGTTGGGCGGCGAATGTTCACTGTGACAGTCTCTATTTTCTTTATTCGTTTCGGTCTCGACGGAATAATCAAGTTCGGACGCCCACCTGTCCTTAGTGTTATCGGCTGCGTTATTTTCCTTGACTTCTTTGCCATCGTTATGCTGTACACACTGGTCGCCTGTTTCACGATGGTCACAGCCAACGTACACATGCAGCTGCTCAATCGACTAGGCGAATTAGAACAACGCGTTATTGACACTGATGGCATCAGGACGCCTTACAGACGCCTCCAGTGGCAAGTGTTGATCTTCAATGTGTTCCACACTGTTCTGCAGTTATCGCTTGCCTGGGGACAATCGTACACGAATTGGATGGATGTGTTATTTTCAGCGTTCTTGTTTGTCTCGGTCAACGTGCTTATGCTGCACTTGCGCAATGTGGCTGCGGTTCTGGCGTACGTTGCCGATACAATCTGCCACGATTTGACCCAGCAATGTATGTCAACGGATACGCTCGACAATTTGTACGAATTGCACAAGATGAAACATGCATTTCAGCGACTTTTTGGCGGATATTTGATGGTGCAAACTGGTTTCGATTTTGTGATGATTTTGTCTGTATTATTTTTGGTTGTATTGTCGTTGTTTTATCAACATCGAATTGAATTCAACAATTTGGTATCTACTGGCATAATCACGGGTGCATTTATCATGCCCATTGTCGTGAAATATTATTGGCTGGTCGAGGCGTGTGAGCGGTATGCTTCGAAGGTAAGTTCTGCGAATAGTGCAAGTCATTTATCAATGAGTTATTGCAATAGCGACTAATAGGAAATGCAAATTCAGTCGAGTGTTGCACGTTGTGCATTTGCGTCGCCATGAATTTACTGCAAGCACTCGGTCCGTTTCTCGGCCCACTCTTCCTGCTCGGACTGAATCCGCTGGCTGTGTGTCCGACAAAACGGTGCTTGATCCCGTGCCAGCGTCGTCAGCGCTACACCTACGGCATATTTCTCATCCTGATTCCGCTGATATGCTACAGCGTCGTGAATGAACTGCGCATGATCTGCACGAATGAATGGCACCATCAGACACGCGTCGTCGTTCAGGTCATCCAGGGCATCCTGCTGATCATGGCGTACGTGGTGTTCCTCATCTATGGTCTGTGGTCGCCCACTCGAAAGTGTGCATTTGTGAACGCGCTGCATCGTCGCTGTGCCGCCGATTCTCAAATGCTCGGACCGGTGGCCAGACGTCTTCGCCTGGAGATGCTCGTGCTGAACGGACTGCATCTGATGTTGATCATTGTGCTGGAGTGCCTAGTGCAAGACGATATTATTTTGGCAACGTTGCTCTTTTTGGTTGTGATCACCGTGAACGTGGAGGTATTCTATCTGCGATTGTTGGCCGAAGTGCTGGGCTTGAAATTGCGAGACGTTCATGGCGGACTGGCGAGAGCTTTGCGACAGAATCAGAATCGTCACGAGAGCACACAATTCTATTTGAACGAGTTCGATGGGCTGTGGCAACTCAAGTATCAGTACGATGACATTGTCGGCAATTTCCTCGCCGTGCATTTCACGCTCGACTTGATAATGGTGACGCTGTTGCTGTTCATCATTTGGTTCTTCTGTGCGTATGTCGGCGGTGCACGCGTTTGGTTGATTTGTGTGGTGGCGTTTCTCGCGCGTGTCGTTCCGGTCGGTGTGAAAATGTGCTTGCTGGTCTGTCCGTTCGTGCGGCTGGCATTCGAAGTAAGTGTCGTAGCTTGTAGTATATGTATGTTTGTTAATCCATCAATAACGCGGCTGCCAGACTGTCGACTGTCGTTAGTTGTGCGCGCCACTTCAATCAGTCACGATGCCTTCGACAATCCTGCACCAGTATCGACCTTTTCACGCGGTTCTGTTGGCTTTGGGCATGTGCCCGACAACGGTGACCCCATCGCTATCAAATCCAGTGCAGTGTCGCCGTCTCAGCACCGCTTATCAAACGCTATTGTGTATCAGCAGCATCCCGATAATGTTGTCCTTTCACCTGTTCATGCTCGACAACAAGTATCACTTGTTTCGGGACATACGATCGGTGGCAACGGCGGCTCATTCACTCATTTCAACTGTAGTGTATTACGTCGCTCTGTTCTGGAGTCTGCACACGCGGGCCGATCACGCCGAACTGCTAAATCGGTTGATGGCCGCATCAGCAACAGATGACCACCATTCATTTGGGAAACACTTGAGACTGAAGAGCGTGTTCGGTGTGCTGACAATTGTTGTGATAACCTTGGTCGAGACGGCCCAGCAAAAGTTGCATTTGCCTCCCGATTCGTGGTATAATCGGGCGATCAACGGGTATCATCTGCTGCTGGTGCTAACGGCGGCCATTTCAATGTGGCATGTGCTTTTGTGCTCGCGTCTGTTGCGTTGGCGTTTTGAGGCGTTGCGCCGAACGCTGATCGGCGCTCTGAGCTTCAGTGGAGGGCACAAGTTAAAACAACAGGAGAAAATGAAAGCGGTCATGCTGGAAGCACTGCGTCTTGATCGCCTGAGGATTCTGTTCGAGCAGTGCTTCGGCATGTTGATATGTCTGAATCAGATATTCGACTCGATCATTTTCATTCTGATGCTGTACTTGTGTTTCGGGAATATAGACGAGAATTCGTTTCGAGTGCATGGTTACATAGCTTTAACGTATATTGGTCCGGCTTTGGGCAAAAATGCATTGATTGTGTGGTCGGTGGGTGCGCTTGGACGGCAGGTTGGCGGAAAATGTTCCATACGTATAATAGCGCACACTGAATTCGCGTTCTTTGCAGGTGGACGAGATTCGCGCGATAGCGGTGAAGGCAGCGTCACGACATCAGGATAAGCAAATTCAATCGTCGGTAAGTGATATATTAGTAGTTCATGTTTGACTCAATGTTCGTAACATTCAAACGTTGATAACAGCTCGATTTGTTGCTACTGAAACTGCAACACATGGAAAAGACAAAGTACATTTCGGCGAATGATTTTTTCCCAATCAACTACACAATGCTGTTCAACGTGAGTCTGATTCGAATCTAAATTCACCCGATGTTACATGCTAATACATTTATATTTCAGATGGGCGCCGCAATTGTTACACACATGCTGGTGTTGCTACAGTTTCAACAGTGGGAAGATAACCAACATTTTCTGCTTGATACTGCAAATGGAACGATGACATAGAAAGCCCTACTTCGTCATACTAATATGCACTTGAATATAATATTGAATCCCAAAATGTCAATCGTTTAAATAATTGTATTCATAGTATATTTACACATCAGTCTTAACACATACGCACATGTGTGCACATGTTCAGGATTGCACAGTAAACTCGTTGTGCCGTTGACGCTCCACTGTCACAGCCCGATAGACGAACAGTGGTCGGAAAATGTGTGTTTCCGCCACCACCAGATCATTGCTGCTGGTCTCGGCTTCTTCATCGTCCGCCGATCCGTCCGCGACCACGTTGAGCAGATCAGCGATTTCGGCAAAGAACGGCGTGTCGCCGATTTTCACAGGCGCTGCGGGCAGAATAGTGAGCTTGGTGGCGGACGATGTTGGCGAGAGAATGTCGGAGGACTGGGCAGTAGGTTTCGCGTTGACTGTGGCTGCGAACACGACGAACAGGATGGCGCCAATAATACCAGAATTACGAACAAACTATAGAAAATATATCGATTACCAATCTGAGAATACATTGTCTCTGAAAAAATTGTTCTCACCATATTTATTTTGATTGGGAAAAAGCGAAAACCGATGCGAATTTGCGTATCTTTGCGAAGTGCTTTGTTTGAGCTGTGGCAGTGGACTGATCGAACGTTCGTATTGTGATCTGTATAAATACTCTCTAAATGGGTGGTCAAATATTCCACATATTCACGCATACACACACAGGTGTCGGATTGAGAGCATCGATCGCGCCACACGTTATCTGATATCGCTGGCGGAGTATTTCCTCTACGGTATTGGTGTTTCGGGGACTACTCATCAATTAACACCCTCTGACTGTTTTGATGTACAACATTGGATTTATTGCGGAGATTTACAATATATAATATGCGTAGTATGTTTTCGAAAAATGTATGTAAACAAGTCTCAGTCTTTTGTCTGTTTCCGTATATACGACCCAATCTTTGCGCGCGCGTCTTCACTCAGTAGTCGTTGATGCGGCGCCGCCGATCGTTCACTTGGGCGCGATAGCGGAACAGCGGCCGGAACAGATGCGTCTCGGCCACCTCCATGTCGTCGTCGTCCCCCTCGTCCAGCTGCTCGGCGCTCACCAGTCGGGCAGAAGCCACGCCGTCCAGAGCGTCGTCCACGGCCAACTCGCCGAAGCGCAATTGTGCATTGTCGGGCACTCGGTCAATTAGTCGATCGGCGATGGTTTCCACGACGACAGCGGCTGTAGATTTGATCGACGCCGGCTGTTGTGACGTATTTCGTTCCGTTGCGAGTGGAATCGCAGTGCAGCAGCCGACGACGACAACGGCGGCGACGATCGCAAAAAAGACGGGGCGGCAAACCGGCTGCGCGTAATCGATAAATGCTGTTAATTCAAAATGTTCATTGACGTCATACGCGGATTAGTATCTAGTTACCATTGTCGATGTTGGTGTTTATCGCTGGCGATTAGGATGAATGGAGTAAACAGAGGTTTAGTGTTTTTTATTGGATGCGTAAAGAGATGCTGACGGTCTGCTTGCGTTGACTTGCTAACGATAAAGTTTTCCACCGACTGATGTGCGACTGAGACGAGCACCTGGCTTAAATACATCCGAACGGAAAACGCCAGCGAGCCCACTGAGATAGATCAGTGTTTACGCCGGGTGGAGTTGTTGCTGAGGTGGGTGTGTTTTTTGGCGCGAGTCAAACGTGTGGACGTGTGCTACGCATTTGTAGCGTCGTTTCATTAGAGCGTTGGTGTGAGCAAACATAGAGAGGTGACTGTGTCGAACTGATTGTGTTGATATGGACGGACGACATGATCATCAGTGACATGTCCGATCCGGACCGTGGTCACGTTTATCGCAGTTGCTTGAGTACACACAGGTGATGAAATGTAGATGGATATGTTTTCTGAGAAGGTTTAATATTACGTCGTCGAATTCGCCCAACTGGATATGCCCAACTGGTTGTGTGATGATGATGATGATGAATGAGATCACGATAATCATCATTATTATTTTCTGGGTCGCACGATCATCACCGAAAATATTTGTCGTATTTATTATGCATGGGCTTACTGGAACTGGTGATTCACTACTGCAAATACAAAGAAGCCTTTCACATAAATCATTCCGAACAATGAACCAAATAATAATACCTTTAAAATTGAGAATATATAAGTTAACCTTTTTTTAGCATTGCCAACTGCTTTTCGAAAATTATATGAACATTGCTATACTGAAAATCGTATGACGATTATGTTAATTTTTGTTTGTTCTATCCTTGAGATGGACATTGGACATACTGCGTGTGAAATCAAATGGCTACTCATCGAACCCATTAAATGCCAGCCTTTATACTGATTTTTATCAACATCATTGAAGGAAAATGCATTGAATTTGTTTCGAATTCCAAATGCAGCCGCCCAAAATATTTTTGTTTGTAAAATGGATGTTCACAGCTGGGAAATGCGGACATTTTGAAAAAAAATAACTACAAATTATTCGGTTCATTTCATTGCATTGTGAAATGAAAAAAATATTATTGACTGAAACAATGGATGTTTTTTTTCGCCCGGATGAAATTAATCCATTGTGTTGACATAACGCACAATCCATTTTTACAGATCAACTTAATCTGCTTTATGTGAACCGGGCCATGTTCACAAATGTAATATAGCCCTTAATATGAATAATTTTGAAACTACCCAACAATCAGTAAAATTGCATTCTCACAACTCACAACCAACACGTAGTAAATCACTTTGTTGTATATATTTGTCTTATTAGCTGAGCGATCCCCCAACTTAACTACGTACAAGAAAAAATGTATGATATTTACGTGTTAAGTTGTATTTCAACATTCCACATCTTGCACTGAATTGTGATTGCATTCTACTTCCTGATAGCTCAATATCGGAACATTATCATGCGCATTCTAAGTGGACTCTAATTGATTTGACCTTTCATACAATCATTCAAATTGAAATATCATAGAGCACCTGATTCTAATCAAACGGGCCATGATGATCGCTAGCTAAAATGTATTTATTAATGCGTGGAAAAGTGCTATTATGCTTTAAAATTTTACATAGCCAATAAACTTGGAACATATAATAAATATTTGCATAAAAGATAGGGCTCAACCGGGATTTGAACCCGGGACCTCTCGCACCCAAAGCGAGAATCATACCCCTAGACCATTGAGCCGCGTGACAAACTTTTGTTGGAAATGGTTGCAGTTTTTTTGCGAATAAAATGCAAAATCAATTGTATCGCTGAGAACACGATGAACCCAGTATACACCTATACTGCGAAATGTAGCAGCCCTGCGACGTCGTTTGTCGGCGCTCATCGGAGCTCATTCACATGACGCCGTCGGTGCTAACAATGGCAAACTCGTGATACAATTCATCAGACTAATTTATTTTATTAATTTGAATCTTCTTTGAATCTTCTTCCAATGAAAAAACAATAATGTTCTTCCGATAACTTTTATTACACTACGTAACAAATATAAGACAAAATCATTATCCCTCCTTCTGTATGCGATTTTCTAATGTGCTTTTATTTCCTAATCAAGAATCCAAAATACAAAATTTGGTTTTTGGATGGCTTCCGGCGATATTGGCGTAAGTTGTATTTTTCGACATGTCCTCAGAAAATTGTCTT
>JANTBZ010003228.1:0-14531 GCA_024741255.1 Exechia fusca
GGAAACGGATCGATTCGTTTCTCCTCTTTGTTTGTTGTTGTCGTGATTGTTATAATTTTTACTCGTGATTTTTTCTTTGTTTGTTGTCGTCGTGATTGTAATGTTTTTTCACTCGTGATTTTCAACTTCGTTCGATTCGCGAAAATCGGAAATCAACAAAAGACGTACGTCTTCACGGACGTCATGACGCGCTCACTGTACGTCCAGCATAAGGCGTGGATCTTCACGACCTACATAAAAACATTCTATTCCACGTATCCGACTTCTTTCTTCAAGAAACTTTTTTTTCGTCGATTTGAAAACGTCATTATGCTCCTATTCTCTCCAGTACAAATTTATTGCTGATGATCTGTTTGATTTATATACAATTCAACAATCATGAGTGTTATTCGACCCGAAATATGAAGCTTTAAAACATTACTGGAATTTATTTGTGTGCTCGTTTCGTGTGCCAAGCAGTATTGATTTGAACATTCAGATGATGCAGTTCTAATGAATGAACAATAAACTTAGTATTTCGGGTCATAGATTTTACTGGTATTTTTTCGAATGCACGTTTCGCGTGTCAATCTATACTAATTTTAATATTCCTTTGATTCAGTTCTGAAGAATGAATATAAACTTTATATTACAGGCCATAGATTTCAGCAATTCTCGAGAGTTCCATGTCTGAGACTGGATGGCCCGACGTGCCATTTCCAAACCTTTCACACTCTGACTTATGATACGGAACACATTCAAATTCGACCCCCCTTCCAACATATCTCCCCGTCGCATTCGCATGTGCCATTTTCAATCGTTGTGCGCGCGCGGTTGAGCGACCACAACGACGAAGACACGTCGACGGCGTCAGTCGTCTCGTCTCGGCCCCGGCTCCGCAGAACACGCAGTGCGGATGAACGAACAGCGCCACCATCACGCAGACTCGGTGAAATTAATTTCAATAATATGCAGATACATCAGCGGTATTATGCTCAGCGGGAGGCACGAGCGAGACACGAGACGAGGTGGTCGCTGCGTGTGTGCGTGCGTGCATCCGCTGGCAGATCGACATAAACAATAATATGTTGAATACGTGTGTGTGTGTGCGTTTGCAATAATATCCTTCAGTTTCTCTGGAAATTCGTTAGTGTCATATGTATCTTCGATATGATATGCTACATATGATATTATTTGGATATGCTGACCACCGATGCTGCTGCTGCAGGTAGATAGTACACACACGTCCGCATAAACACACACACACACGAACACGAGGTGATACGATCTCATCTGCTCACACACATATATGTCCAAATGTATGCTACGTGTTCCTTTTGTACGGCAGCAACTAGGCGCATAAACACACACACACGACACAAACGCATCCACATTCGGCATATCGGTCCGCAGTGATCACGAAAATCTCGAACGCACACACGACGACTACCGACCGGGGTGTATGCTGCAATTATATTTGTTGTGTATGATTGAATTTGAATTATGTTTACGTGTGCGCGTGCGTGCGTGCTCGACGAGCCGACGGATTCGGTCGCTGTTTGTCTGCGACTGATTGGGCGAGAAAATCTATCCAAACATTGTGCACAATGTGCAACGACGTGACCGCACATACTGAGTGCATAACATCGATAAGCACACACACACACATGCGAACGTGCAGCATAAGTGAGAGGTGCTAACACAGAATTCACGGAACTGCTCTCGACACCGACCACCGCCGCATCGCATTGCATCGCATCAACATTGCTCGCGCGACTCGCGTACAGCACACGAAAGTGCTTAATTGAAGTGATATTTTGTCTCGAGTGTCTCCGCGAGTTCGTGCATGTGAATGTTTGTCTTAATTCCGGCTAGCGGGGCGCACGCGGAATCCACGCTTGCTTGCTGGTCGGGATGCGCGAGCAAGCGGTATTGTATTGTCAGCGCGTTCGTTTTTCGCCGTCGCCGTCGTCACCGGCTTCTACGAATTACGATGCTGCCGAGCTGTGCTGCTACTGCTGCTGCTACACAGTGTTATGTTGCGGTGGCTTTTGTTTTGTTTTGAGACCGAGCAGCACCCGGAAAATGAGCAGCAGCATCGGCATCATCATCATGCGAGATGAGTTGCAGGCTGTGTACCGCGTAGAGTAGAAATGGGATTACATTTCTATTCGACAGCTTCAAAGATGCGCAGTTCAAGCTACCAGACAAGAAATAATATTTCCAAATTTGCTAAGAAACTGTGAACATGAGTTCAACTCATTTTAAACATAAATTGAAATATTTTTAATAAGCATTCATTTCATATACGACAGATCGGCCTAAAAAATATCGAAAATTAGATCTGGAAATTTTCTGAGGGAATGTCGGAAAAACAACATACGCCGAAGGTCATCCAGGAACTTTTTATTTTGAATTTGTGACTATCAGATGAAAGCACATCAGAAAAGTTCATAAGCAAAATCGCCTTCTGTATGCACGATTCTACCGAACTTTGTTACATCTTCTCATATTTGTGATCCTGTATAAGGTACTTTACTTCCGGGCGACATGTAACTTATTATTTTACACAGGTCAAGCTGAGGTAAATATATTAATATGGTAGTTATATATTTGTTGAAGCTCCAATATGACGAATGTCCTTCAGACTCGATCGATTAATATTCGAAACATAACCGACTAAAATTTTCTTCACAAATCACACGTAAGTAATGTAATAATACAATGAAACCGCAATATTGTGAATATTACATCGATTCTGGCCCAGTGACCAACGTAGATTCTAAATTCTGATATACAAGGTGGCGCATAATTCGTAGCCCTATTTTAGAACTATAACTTTCGCGAAAGGCCTTCTATATCAATTCGGATTACACATTTGTGAAGTGGAGGTGTCGTGTTCACGACCAGCGCCTGCGGTTTTAGGTTTTCAACTCTCCACGGAGGGATGCGTTTTATTCTGAAAAATATTTAGATTTATATCAGAATACATTTGAAGAAAATTACAAAGATAATATTCTAATTACCTCCGTATTTCACCAGCATCTTTTTGGCACGCAGGCCGCTGGCGTGTAAACACACAATGGGGGAACCTAACGGTACAAAATACGTGTAAAAATAAATCCATCACACTCGCGCAATTGACAACACACTCACCTCAAACCGTCAGCGCGACTACTTTTGGCGGCTTCGGGTTACGTCGCACGAGCGACGCGGTGTGTCGGACACTAAAAGCATTAAAATGTACTTAAAATATGTGCGCACAAAAAAGGGGGCGCGCTGCTTGCACACTTACAGCAGAACTCGCACACGCGCGCGAGCGAAGAAGTTGACTCGACGACAGCTAGCACAATAGTAACTTTGTGCTGCCCTCGCAAAGCACAAGCACCGCGTCGATCACAAACACAATCAAACATTCAAGCTGCGGCATCGGCTCAGGCGCTCTCTGCCCTTTGCAGCAGTTGTGCCGACCGCTGAATTAACATGTTGACATATTCATTCACACTAATCCTCGCCAGCTCCGATTATTAACACCGCCCCCCGTTCGTCGATTCCGCCAGGCGAACCAACTACAATCCTAGCTAATCGGGTGGCTGGCCTCCTAGTACTCGCCGTTATCCGTTCGCACCGTCAGAGTAGGACTCGCCCAGCGCACGCGAACGCCGAAAAATTAGCATCGTCGCATAGTGGGCGGCGTCGTGCAGCCAATCAGCAAAAACACCTCTTCCTCTGATCGCCCGTGCGATCGGAGCACGTCCAGATGATGCTTCAGAATCAACATCCTGATTTTCGAGTCCGTTCTCCACATCGGATGATTTCTGCTTCGCCGTCGATCGATCGACCCTCTTGAAGGGTCGAGCCCAGGCGACGCGTCTCGCCAAGCGCATCAGTTTGGAAAGGCGGGAAAACTGATCAGCCGCCCCCCGTTCACTCGTTGCGCCAACGGACTTCATGTGCAGCTTCTCGTTGGGCGTTTTCACTTCGTCGACCACAATCGCCAGGTCGACCCTGTGGTCACTGTCCACTCTCCAGATCGTCGAGCCCGCACACTCTCTTCTAGTAGCTTCGGGGTCGATGACTTCCGTTGACGCCATTACACCAAAGTCCTCGGAGGTGGAATTATGCCTCACAAGCCCGTTCAGCAACTCCATTTGCGGGAGGGAACTCACATGATCATCTCCGATGTTCTCGCATGTCCGCACGTGGCCCTCTGTGGCGCAGGGCATGCCTTCACAGCGCCCATATATAACCCATCCTAATCTGGTGCGAGCTGCCACCATGCTGCGCTTGTGTAGACCGGTTCTGGTCTCCGATGGAACGCCGAGATAGTGGTGCTCTAATCCCAACAAGATCTTTGGCTGGGCGACGGTGTAGGTTGAGAACGGGACGTCGGTCAGATGAGGATTCTTCTCCACGATCTCTTCTCGATCTACGGTTTGCACCGGCAGCGACAGGCGTTCGACCGTCTGGATCGTGTCGATCTCGAACCGCTCACATCCATGGTCGACGCCACTGATGCCCAAGATGATCTTCTGCGACTGCTGCGTTGTGCCATTGCCGCTCACGAAGCGCAGGTCCAGAGGATGCGATTCGCCTTCGGAACCTAACTCGGCCGCCAGACTGGCGTCCACCAGCGAGACGGACGAACCTTCGTCTAGGAGAGCGTAAGTCTGCAGCTTCGTCTTCGGCCCGTATAAGGTAACTGGGACGATTCTGTAGTAGAGCTTCTTGTTTTGTCGACCGACGTGGCAGCTGAGCGCCGCCGACGAGTCGCTAGCGTCGTCGTCCGAGCGTGGTGATGAATCGCCCTGTCTACCGGTTTCTAGTCGAATCGGATGGTTAGTCGCTCTGGCTGACCGAGTCTCCGATTTGGCTGCAGAGTGTGATGCTGGTTGCCTCCGCGGTTCGTGACGACCGATTACGCCAGTCTGCAGGACCCTTGGGGCCTGGTTGTGGTCGTGTAGAAGTGCGTGATGCCGGTAGTTACAGCCTTCGACACCGCAGTTCGAGGAACGTCGGCAAGCCGGAAGCAGATGGCCGTCACCAAGGCACAAGAGACATAGTGGACGACTCATCACCTGATTCAGCCGTTGGTTCGTCGACAAATTGTTGAACGTTGAACAATTCTCGATACGATGGGTCTCTCCGCAGAATGAGCATCTGGATCCTCTAGGCGACGTTCCGGGCGCGCGGCCTGACTGAGGCTGAGTGCTTGACGGAGATCTACCGTGCGGTTGCGCACGATTTGTCGGTGAGCGGCCGGAGTGCGAATGGACTGGGGACGTATTGGTCACGTTCATCAAGACATGTTTTCCTCTGCCTGTCGACTTCGGCTCTCGTGATCGTGGCTGTAGTTGTTCGTCAGCGTTTGTCGCACGCATGTCGGCGACGTCCTCGGCTGCATCCGACAACCAAATTGCGAAGTCGATGACTGATGGTCGGCGGCCAAGTTGACGAGCGCTCCTAGACCATGACCGGCGTTCGGATGTCGGTAGCTTGGTCAAGATCTCTTTAAGTAACTGACGGGTGTAGAGTAGATCCGCCGTCGCCGGTTTGTTGAGAAATGACACGACTCCGTCTACCACCAGAGAGAAATCGGCCAGTGAATCTACACGGTTCTCTCCGATCTTGGGAAAGTTTCGTATCGCTTCCAGCTGACTCTCCTCCAGCATCTCCGGACGCCCGAAGGCCTTGGCCAGCGTCTCAATAGCCCGTGGTACTTCCTCTGGACAGAGGAGTATGTGTTTGACCCGTGCCTTGGCATCTCCACGCAGCGCCTTCTCCAGGCGCGTCATGTTGTCGAGGTGACTGTAGCCAAACTCGCGCGTCGTAGCCTCATACACATTGATAAATTTGGGCCATTCATCCGAACGGCCACTAAATGCTGGCAGATCGTGCAAATATTTGAACGGCGTGAATCGAGCGATCGGTGGGCAGGGTGGTGCGTACGGATCCTGACGAGCGCCAAGCTCTGATCCGAACGGGTTATGCACCGGTTGGCCACTTGTTGCCGATGATCCCTGGTGCCACGTCTGTCCGTCGCTACTTGGTCCAAAACTGGTCGACGGCTCCGACGCTCTTCCGTTCGATGCACTGGAGGCGTTGTATGTATTAACATAGTATTCTGCGACCGTTCGCCCTGGTGCTGATCCAACGACGTTTGACTGGGCCGGCAGCGGTTGTTGTATGTGATGAGGTGCACGTTGCGCCACTGGTAACGACGCATGTGCTGGGTAAGTCAGTATCGATGGAACTGATGATGGAGCGTGCACGGCGTAGATCGATTGATGGATGTTGCCGGGCGAATACCGCTGCTGATGACTGGGTGGAGCGTAGACAGGTGCGGCACATTGCTGAATGTGTGTTCTCCTCGAAGCTGGGGCGGAATGTGGCGCACTGTCGGTGACGACCTGCTGTGGCATCGTTGCGAACGCTTGAGACTGTTCTGCGGTCGTTGCGGACATCCGCGTCCGAGTAGAAGTCGTCATGACGTCGTGCGCCGGTGCGGTTGACGGCTGCGAGAAAGTGGTGGACTGCGTCGTAGTAGTCGTGGTTGCAAAATGCGGGGCACTCGCCGACGCGGGCTGCTGAAACACGCTGTCGGTTAATGGCCCAAATCCGGCGAAGTCGGGAGTTGCGAGGCTGCCAGAGGTGCTCGCCGAGCGGGCGCTCGCTCGTTCGAGGCCGTCGTTTCGAATCCGCATTCTAGTTATTGTCGAACGGTGTTGTCGATTCTCTCGTTCTAGCGCGGCAATACGTTCGAGTAGATCCGCATACGCGCTCCGAGTCGTCGTCGACGCGTCAGCATCCAGCGGCGGCTGCTGCTCGTTCCGTGGAGGCGCCACAGAAGCCGACACGGGCAGGCCGCCCGGTCTCCCTGCTTGATCAGTTCGATCGTGCGGCGGCGGTGCGGCGACATGTGACGCGCCATTCGTTGAGCTACAGCGACCTGCGGAAAGCCCGGGCGTAGTCGCCGAGAAGGACGCGTTGTGGAACGTCTGCGATGTCGAGGCATCTGGGCCGGCTGTCTGACCAGCGTTCGACGCCTGCTGCTGCTCATTCAGTGGGTACGCCATAGCAGCCGACACTGGCGGGCCGCTCGGTCTCCCTGCTTGATCAGTTCGATCGTGCGGCGGCGGTGCGGCGACATGTGACGCGCCATTCGTTGAGCTGCGGCGACCGGCAGAAAGCCCGGGCGTAGTCGCCGAGAAGGACGCGTTGTGGAACGTCTGCGATGTCGAGGCATCTGGCCGACCACCCGTTCCTGTAAGCAGTTCGCAGATCTGCATTGGATTGGACGGTGGCGGTAAGGCGTGATGCAGTGTGGACTGTTGCAGAGGTCCCGGCATGTTCAGCGTTGCGTCGATTCCAGCGTGCGTTGTGTTCAGACCAGCAAGCTGGCCACCCGTTCCCAAGGGCAGTTCGCAGATCTGCGTGGGATCGAGCGGCGGCGGTGGTCCGACGGAACGCGATGTGGTCGCCTGGTCGCGAAACATGCTTGCCTGCGTCGATTCGGTCGACGTATGTCGCCCGTCGAACAGGATGGTCTGATTCAGCTCATCACCCGATGATTGGTCGTCAGTCGAAGACATCGCTCTACGGTGGTTCGCAAAATACGGCGAGAAACGACTCGGTGGCACGCCCTTGTTCAGCCTGTGGCTCCGTCGAACTTTGTCGGACATGTGAGCGGTTATCCAGCCGCAATGTGGCAGTCGCTTGCGTCCGAGAACGGGCACTGCGTTGTTGCGGTAGTGGGCGGATGTGGCGCGGCGTCAGGCGGCGGGCTGCTGGGTTGTAGACACGACGAACAGACGAACGACACACTTGCTGTGTGGACAGTGTGGCTGCTTGGCAAGAACAGCGAGATCGCGGGGCCGACGGTGTCCGAACGTGTACGGATGTCGGCGCGATTGGCAGCTGGTTGCGGGCGCCTGTCTGTGCGTGTATCGTCGGTCACCAGTTGGCCCTTGTGGTCGTCGTTGCAATAAAATGTTGGTCCGATCGCTGCACTGCAGCTGCGGCGAGCAGACCTGTGTTGCTGTCGTCGATTCGATGAGGTTATATGCGGCTTTGCGCCGTCACAGCCGGAGAATAAAATGTCGTGATCACGACCAGCGCTGCGGTTTTAGGTTTTCAACTCTCCACGGAGGGATGCGTTTTATTCTGAAACATACATACATTTGGGATCAGAATACATGTGATAAACAATACAAGAATAATATGCTATTTACCTCCGTATTTCACCAGCATCTACTTGGCACGCAGGCCGCTGGCGTGTAAACACACAATGGGGGAACCTAACGGTACAAAAATACGTGTTAAAATACATTCATCACACTCGCGCAAATCATCAACACACTCACCTCAATCCGTCAGCTCGACTACTTAGACGGCTTCGGGTAACGTCGCACGAGCGACGTGGTGTGTTGGGCACTAAAAGCGTTAAAAATCACTTAAAATGTGCGCACAAAAAAGGGGGCGCGCTGCTTGCACACTTACAATAAAAACTCGCACACGCGCGCGAGCGAAGAAGTTGACTCGACGACAGCTAACACAAAAGTAAATTTGTGCTGCCCTCGCAAAGCACAAGCACCGCGTCGTATACAAACACATTCAAACGTTCAAGTTGCGGCATCGGCTCAGGCGCTCTCTGCCCTGTGCCGCAGTTGTACCGACAGCTGAATTTACATGTTGGCATATTCATTCATACATATCCTCGCCAGCTCCGATTACCAACACCGCCCCCCGTTCGCCGATTCCGCCAGGCGAACCAACATCAATCCTAGCTAATCGGGTGGCTGGTCTCTTGTACTCGCCGTTCGCAGTTCGCACCGTCGCCCGTCTGACCGCCCCATCCTTAGCGCGATCCACCGCTGTCACTAAGCCGCGCGTCCACGACGCTCGATTATTATCGCACACGAGCACTAGGTCTCCTTCCTTCAGTGTCGGCTGGTCCGGGTAATGGCGACTGCGTCTGGTCAGTTCAGGGAGGTAGTCGTGAACGAACTGAGTCCAAAACTTGCGGCTCAATCCACGGCAGATTTGCCACTGTCGGCGCGTCGCGTTCGGCTCGATGTCAAGAGGGTTGGGAACTGTTGCCACGTTGGGCCCGCCAAGCAGCAGGTGATTCGGGGTCAGTGGTTCCGGGTCGTCTGGGCCAACCGGAACGTGAGTCAGCGGCCTGGCGTTCACTATATTAGCCGCTTCGAGCAGCAGCGCACGGAACGTCTCGACTCTGGGTGCCTGCTCATGGAGCGTCACGCTCAGTACACGCTTAACCGACTGTACTAGCCTCTCCCATGCGCCTCCAGCTTCGGGATTGTTGGGGCAATTGAACACCCACTCGATTCCCTTCACCGACAGCTCGCGTTGAATTGCGTCCGGATTGAAGAAGCTCTCCTCTCGCACCAGTTCGTTTCTCGATCCGACGAAATTCGTCCCATTGTCACATCTTAGTACCGCCGGCACGCCGCGCAAGTTACAGAAATTCCTGAGGCAAACGAGGAATGCGTCCGTGGAAAGGTCGGCTGCGACTTCCAAATGGACTGCACGGGACGCCATGCAGGTAAATAGGGCGACCCACCTTTTCTCGGTACGGCGGCCGACGGTTACAAGATATGGGCCGAAAAAATCCACCCCAGTCGAAGTGAAGGGACGCGCGAAAGCATTTAGGCGGTCCGGCGGCAGTTGTCCCTGCATTGGCGGAGCAGGTCTCGCCGAGCGCACGCGACAGAGCTGGCATGCTGCCTGTACGGTTTTCACCAGCGGACGTAGTTTGGGCACCCAGAACTTACCGCGAACAGCCGTGATCGTCGCGTCCGTCAATTGGTGCGCCATGTATTCGTGGTAGTGTCGAACGATCAACATCGTCACGTAGTGGTTTTCAGGCATGATAATGGGCCGCTTCGCTGCACTCGACAAAAACTCCTCTTTCGCTGCGTCCGTTCGCCCGTGCAGACGGAGCACGCCGCCATCGTCCAGATACGGCTTCAGAATAAACAGCTTACTGTCCGAGGGAATGGGCTGGCCGGAGCGCAGCTTCGTGATTTCGATTGCGTAAACTTCGGCTTGAACGAGGCGGCATACCTCCTCGAGTCCGCAGTCCACCTCGGACGCTGTAAGCTCCGTCTTCACCCTCTGCGCGGCTATCGTTCGAAGGTTGGCTCTGAAGCGTCGTGTCCAGGCGACACATCTCGCCAGGCGCATCAGTTTGGAAAAGCGAGAGAACTGGACCACCGCCCCCCGTTGAGTCATCGCACCGACGAACTTCTTGCGCAGTTCCTCCTCGGGTGCTTCCGCTGCTTCGATGAAGGTTGGTTGTTCAGGCCATGTCGATTCAGCTCCCTTCAACCAAGCGGGTCCGAACAGCCATCGGCTCTCCGGATTGAATTGCGTCGGCGGCTTCACGCGGGTAGCGTCATCAGCTACGTTCATAGCCGTCGGCACGTAGCGCCACCACTCAGCAGGAGCGCACTCCACCACCTCTGCGACCCGATTGCCGACGAAGCTCACATACCGACGCTGATCGCACCGTAGCCACCGTAGAACTGTGTGGGAATCGCTCCACAGGATAGTTTTCGATACGTTGATCTCGGGATGGCTGCTTCTGATCTCAGTCATCAATCGGGCGGCGAGGACGGCAGCTTGCAACTCCAGCCGCGGTATCGAAAGGAGTTTCATCGGCGCGCATCGCACTTTGCCGGCCACGAACGCTAGATCGGTCCCGTTGTCGTTCTCCACTCTCCAGTACGCCGCGCACGCAAACGCTTCTTCAGAGGCGTCGGCGAATAGATGCAGCTGCACGTCCGCGCTGAGGATCGCCGGCGAATAACATCGAGGAATCCGTACTCGCCGCGTCTGACCGATCTGAGAACGCCAGGCTTGCCACTTCTCGTCGATCTCTGGCGGAACTGCGTCATCCCACTCAGTACCCAGGCGCCAAGTACCCTGCATTAGGGTCTTTGCCGGCAGCATAAACTCGCACAGAAGACCGAAGGGGTCGAAGATACTCATAATGACGCTGAGCAGTTCCCTTTTCGTCGGTGCGCGGCCGCCATCCATGACGGCGGTGGGTACTCGGTGGAATCGCGTTTGAAACACGAAGGAATCGTCGTCGGTTTCCCACGTCATCCCGAGTATTTTTTGCGTCTGGTCCTCAGGCTCCAGACAGATCGACTTGTCATCGGACGTGCCGAAGTGGGATCGAATGACGGGGCAGTTACTCACGACTCCTCGAAGTTCGAAGCCGCCACGCCTATGCACCTCGATGACCTCCGACGTAATTCGAAGCGCCTCTTCTGACGAGCCAAAACTATCAACATAATCGTCGACGTAGTGGTTTTTCTGCACGGCTTCGGCTGCTAGCGGGAACTCGTTGGCACACTCTTGGGCGTTTAGGTTCTTGACGAATTGAGCGGATGTAGGCGAGCAAGCGCTACCAAATGTCATCGCATTCATGACGAAGACCCCGGGCTCAGCCGCCGAATCGCCGTCTCGCCACAAGAACCGTTGCGCGTCCTGATCGTCCCGTCTCACCAGCACCTGATGGTACATTTCTTTGACATCGGCGCACACGCCAACCACGCCGAGTCGAAAACGCATCAGTAGTCGCGCCAGCGGCATATTGAGGTCGGGACCAGAGACCAGCATAGAGTTTAAGGAGACGTTGTGCACAGTTGCGGCGGCGTCGAATACAAGACGAAATTTTCCCGGTTTACTAGGTGTCTGGACAGCGAAGTGTGGCAGAAACCACGTCCGGGCTCCACGCTGGGCTGCCTCGTGCGGCTCCATCTTGCGTGCATAGCCTTTGTCCAGATATGCTTGGATCTGGTCGCGGTACTGCTGCGCGTAGGCCGGGTCGCGTCTCATCTTGGCCTCGACGCTCGCCAAACGTCGCAACGCCATTGGGAAACTATCCGGAAGGACGATATCGTCTCGCCTCCACAACAGCCCGGTCTCGAACCTCCTACCGATTCGTCTTGTCGTCGCTTTGAGGATGCAGCGGGCTCTCTTATCTTCGTCGGACTCGATGACTTCCGTTGGCGCCTTCACGCCAAAGTCCTCAGTGGTAAAATGATACCTCACCAGTTCGTTGAGCACTTCCAGTTGGGAGAGCGACCGCGCAGCATCGTCTTCGTTGTTCTCGCCTGTCTGCACGTGACATATCATGGCACCCGGGAGGCCTCCGCAGCTTCCATAGAGAACCCAGCCTAATCTGGTGCGAGCTGCCACAATGCTGCGCTCGTACAGGCCGGTTCTGGTCTCCGAAGGTACGCCGAGATAGTGGTGCTCAAGTCCCAGCAAGATCTTCGGCTGGACGATGGAGTACGTGGAGAACGGAACGTCGGCCAGATGTGGATTCTTCTTCACAATCTCGTCTTTATCTACGGTCTGCACCGGCAGCGACAGGCTGTCGACCGTGTGGACCGTGTCGATCTCGAACTTCTCACTACCATCATCGACGCCGCTGATGCCCAGGCTGATCCTCTGCGACTGTTGTGTTGCGCCATTCCCGCTAACGAAGCGCAAGTCCAAGGGGTGTACTTCGCCCTCGGAACCCAACTCGACCGCCAGACTGGCATCCACCAGCGAGACGGACGAACCTTCATCGAAGAGAGCGTACGTCTGCAGCTTCGCCTTTGGTCCATATAGGGTCACTGGAACGATTCTGTAGTAGAGCGTGTTACTCTGTCGGCCAACATGGCAGCTGAGCGCGGCCGTCGAGTCGCTAGCTTCGTCGTCCGAGCGTGGAGATGAACAGTCTGTCTTCTGTCTGCTGGTCTTTGGACGTACCAGATCGTTGGTCGCTCTGGATGGCTGAGACTGCGGCTTGGCTGCTGAGTGTGAAGGTTGCGATGTGCTTCGATCGATAACGCCAGTCCGCAGGGCCCTTGCGTTCTGGTTGTGGTCGTGTAGCAGCGCGTGATGCCGGTAGTTGCAGCCGTCGACACCGCAGTTCGAGGATCGTCTGCAAGCCGGAAGCAGATGGCCGTCGCCAAGGCACAACAGACATAGTGGACGACTCATCACCTGATTCAGTCGTTGGTTCGAGGACAAATTGTTGAAGGTTGAACAGTTTTCAATGCGATGAGCCTCTCCGCAAAATGAGCATTTGATTGCTCTCGCCTGCGCTCTACCAGGTTGTGCGCGGCCGGACTGCGTGCCTGAAGGCGATATACCGGGAGTCCGAGTAGGCTGCGAGCGATGGGTCGGAGAGCGGCCGGACTGCAAATGGACAGGTGGAGTATTGGTCACATTCAGCATGACGTGTTTTCCTTTGCTTGTCGTCTTCGGCTCTCGTGGACGTGACTGTTGATGTTCGTTAGCCGTGGTCGCACGCATGTCGGCGATGTCCTCAGCTGCCTCCGACAGCCAGCTCGCGAAGTCGATTACTGATGGTCGCCGGCCAAGTTGTCGAGCGCTTCTAGACCAGGAACGGCGTTCGGACGTCGGGAGCTTGGTGAGGATCTCGTTGAGAAGTTGACGGGTGTACAGAAGATCCGCCGTCGCCGGTTTGTTGAGAAATGACACGACTCCGTCTACCACCAGGGAGAATTCGGCCAATGAATCAACGCGGTTCTCGCCAATCTTGGGGAAGTTACGTATCTCTTCCAGCTGGCTCTCCTCAAGCATCTCTGGACGCCCGAAGGCCTTGGCCAGCGTCTCGATGGCTCGTGGCACTTCCTCTGGGCAGAGGAGTATGTGCTTGACCCGTATTTTCGCAGCACCAGCAAGCGCCTTTTCCAGGCGGGTCATGTTGTCGAGGTGGCTGTACCCAAACTCCCGCGTCGTGGCCTCGTACACGTTGATAAATTTGGGCCATTCTTCCGAGCGGCCGCTGAATACAGGCAGGTCGTGCAAGTATTTAAACGGCGTGAAGCGAGCGGTCGGAGGACAGGGTGGTGCATACGGGTCCTGACGTGCGCCAAGTGCTGCGGCTCCGAACGGGTTATGCACTGGTTGTTCTCGTGAAGTCGATGTGCTTTGTTGCCACGTTTGTCCGTCGCTACCTGATCCTGCGCTGGTCGATGGTTCCCACACTCTTCCGTTCGATGCCCTGGAGGCATTGTACGTATTGACGTAATATTCTGCGACCGTTCGCCCTGGTGCTGATCCAACGACGCTGGACTGGACCGGAATCGGTGGTGGTATGAAGTTTGCTGCCGGTTGCGCTACTGGTAGCGACGCATTGGATGAGTAAGTCGGTATCGATGACACTGATGGTGGAGCGTGAACGGCATAGATCGATTGGTGGATGTTGTCGGTTGAATACAGCTGCTGATGACTGGTTGGAGCGGAGACAGGTGCGGCACATTGCTCGATCGGTGGGATGCTCGATGCTGGGGCGGAATGTGAGGCACTGTCAGTGACCTGCTGTGGCATCGTTGCGAACGCCTGAGACTGCTCTGCAGTCGTGGCGGACATTCGCGTCCGAGTAGAAGTCGTCATGACGTCGTGCGTCGGTGCCGCTGACGCCTGCGAGAAAGTGGTGGACTGCGTCGTAGTAGTCGTGGTTGCAAAATGCGGGGCACTCGCCGACGCGGGCTGCTGAA
>JANTBZ010003339.1:0-34952 GCA_024741255.1 Exechia fusca
AAGGTAACCGCGAAAAATCATAAGGATCGAATCCTGTTTAGTATACGTTATTCGTGGTCTAACATTTTTTTGGGTCATTTATATATAATAGATTTGTGAAAATCGCTTTACACTTTTCAGCAACTAGATTTATCTCGTCACGGCATGAAAATGCAAATTCTTCGTCTAATCCGAAGTGAAATTCCTAGCACAACGAATGAGTTTCTTATTATTTCATAAATTATATTTTTGAATAACTTCTATATAATGATTTAATATTGAAGAAAAAATTAAAAATACCACCTCAACAGATGTCGATAAACGTAATATTTTCGAATGAGCGACCATCCAATCTGAACATAAAATTCAACATCGTACTGCTGCTGCTGTCTCACGCACTCATACACACCGACACCGCGTGTTCGAGTTCGCTGGCTGGCTGGCTGGCTGTCCTCCGCTGCGGCGGCGGCATCGTTTTACACCACACACACCAGCGAGCCCACCACCAGAGTACAAGAACACACATCGGTGTTGACCCATATCCGGTGGAGTGTACGCGCAAGCCAACCATGTACACACATGCACACGCTTTTACATACATACATATGTGTGTGTAACTAGGTGAGCTGAGCATGAATGTTATTTACTGACATCTGTGCACACACACATACAGACAGAATCCGACATGGTGGTTCGAGAAGCGCAAAAGAATGGCAAAAACCAACGCGCTCAGCTCAATGGTTTTATGTATCCACACGCTACAGCATAGTATACAGCATAGTATTATTAACTGTGTAGTGGACTCTCCAGCAGTAGTATGTGTGCCAATATCGTATGGTTGAACTCGAGCGTGTGTGTGTGTGGCCGTGGCACCCGGACAATTACTCGCGCGTGTTTGCGGTGTTTGACCAGAACTTGCTTACTACACACACGACACGACACGACACGACTCCCATGTCCATCATCATTTTAATGAAATGAACTCCGCATATTCATGCTTCATGCCGACCGGCGAGCAACCCGCCCGATGCAAATGCAATTGTTGCCACATGCACGACGGATCTGCATAGCATAACGACGGCGGGGTTTGTTCGTCCGACGAGACTCGCGGACGTTGCGGTAGAAGTGCCGAAATGACAGCCAGAAAAATGCATAACATGCCGGATTAGCTGATGAATAAATTATGCGGATGCCTGTACTATGTGGGGTATTTCGGGAATTTATTATTTCGGAGTGGTGTATTATTCGTTGTCTTACTTGAGTGTTAGAGCATCAGCATATTATAACCATGTGTGAAGTGTGCGTTCGTATTTGAGGATTTTAACCCATATCCATTCGTAGTCGATGTTTGTCGCTTTCTGTGTGATGTTAGTCATTTGTATATTCTTTATTTTGTTTGTATCAAATTGGTGTCATTACACAGACCAAAACTCTGCACAACAACTTACTATATTTACAAACATAACATAACATATCCACATCATTTCCACATGTGCCTTATATACATTTGTAATATTATACAACACAATATAACCCGCGTCCTCCACTCTAAAACAATGCAACGGTCTTTGTTCTATTTACTTCTCGGTCTCGCGGTGCGATTTGATCGTGTCTCGATTTTCCAATTCAATCGCGCGAAACAAATGCCCACATTTCGCCTGTCTGTGGTTCAATTCTACCGCTCCCCCTCGGATCCACCACATATCAAACAACTACCAAACAACAACTACTGCTACAACAACATCAACAACAACATCGACTACAACGAACATTAATCACAACTTTACCGCGACATCTCCAAAAAAACATCGACTACAACATCGAAACGATTATCCGACAAATCAAACCGCATAACCACAAATCGACAAACGAAAAACGAAAAAACTGCACAACGTCGCAGGACTCCCTGACACAGCTGCGCGGCACCACGTCGTGTCGGGCGATCGACGGCTCCGTTCGCAGCGGCGAATCGATCGAGACACTTCAGTCACGATCGCGCGAACTGGACAAGAAGGTGCGTTGCCTCCAAAAACCCAAAAACCAAACTGTCTGTCACTGTCTGTCTATTGGATTGAAAACAAGTAATCTTTTGTACCATAAATGCACCATATAGTTTAACCGATTGAGTGTTGTGTAAGGTTGAGCCCGTCAAAACAAAAGTCCAACAATTTGATACAACCAACGATATACAAATATGATTTTATGATATTGCGTTTTTTGGAAAAATACTCTGCTTTCGATGTAATCCGTTAGTGTCTCTTTAGTGTTTTTTATCAGCATGTTTGTACAACGTCGCAACACGACGAACCAAATATAATACTCTTATATTATAACACTTATATATCTATTATTTCGTGCACAGCCCCTACCCACCCAAAGTGTTTTGTCGATAAACCGTATATCTGTAACCCGTAATCAGTGTGTGTACTCGAAAATATGATACTCAACAACATATTTAAACCTCTCCATCTCCCAACCCCCCTACGAAATCCGGTTCCCGAAACCACCACCACCTTCTTTTCTCTCTTTTCTCTCTCTCTGTCTGTCTGTCCGGTCTGTCTATCTGCTCCCGTCTCTGTCTGTCCAAACCCCACCTACCTCTCTCCTTCAACGACTACTTCGAATATCTGTGCTCCGGATCAACTTCATCAGGCCGCCCTCGAAACGGTGCGCTGCGAGGAGCTCCAGCTCGAACTCTCCGCCGCCCTGAAGACGCGCGCCGGCCGGATGCCACACTCGAGCACATCTGGAACCAGCGGATCCAGCGCCCATCCCGCTTCGTCATCGATGGCCACCAGCAGTAGCAGCGGCCAACATGCGACCGCCAGCTCACTGCGCCATGGTCATCATGCGCATCATGAAGGTGGCGGCTCCACGGTCACCTGGGCGCCAACGCCAACGTCCAGCGCCTCGCAGACGCCAGCCCATCATCACCACGAGCCGTATAGCAGCAGCAACGCCAGCAGCTCCAGTAGAAATAACAACAGCAGCAGCGAACGAAACGCGGGCGCTTCGACTTCAGCCGGCTCTTCCTCGATGCATCATCATCATCATCAGCAGCATCACTCCTCCTCTTCTGGCAACTCGACACTGCCTTCTAGCTCATCGGCAGCTCTGCTGTACTCGTCGGCCGCCTCATCGACGACGACCACCAGCAGCAGCATGCCCTACACTTCATCCATCTCGACGACAGCTTCATCTAGCTCCTCTCACCACAATCATCACCTGCCCGCCAGCAGCAGCAGCTCCGGCCATAACGGCTCCTATGTGCCAAGCTCCTCTTCGGCGGCGGCGGCGGCGGCGGCGGCGGCTGCAGCGGCTTCAACCAGCGGTCTGACTTCGCATCATCATCACGCCCTGTCGTCCGCCACGCCGTACACCAGCTCCCATCTGGACCGGTATCACTCGAGCGCGACGGCGACCACAACTACAACTTCAACAACTTCAACATCGGGATCAACTTCGGCCACTAGTAACTATGGAACTACTTCTGCCGCCGGTCCTTCGAGCAGCTACTCTTCATCTTCACTGCATCACTCTGCCTACGGTTCTTCATCTGCTTCGGCTGTGCGTGATGCCGTTCGCGAAGCGACTGGGCGTGATCCGCTCGGCAACTACGGGGCGCCAACGGGCAGCAGCGCCCTGTCGGCGTTGAGGAATGAATCGTCAGCGGCAGCGGCGGCTGCGGCTGCCGCTGCGCTGGCGTCCACGAAGTCGGGCACGGAGATTGATCGAATCATGGCGAAAATCGAGCAGGCATGTGTTGACACAACGAAGACGAAGAACTATACACAAACTAATCAGGAATCATGTTCGAATTACTAGATGCGTTACTTTTGTCCATTCGATCCGTTGAATTCTAGTGAACTAGTGCACGATAAGTCAAGCGAAATACTTGATCTGGCTATCATTTGTCGCCCACGCTGCTTACGAATTCTGTTCGAGCAGCAGTTCATAGTTTGTTTAAATTTTGTCAGTAAAATAACTAAAGAATGGCAAAATCTCAGCTATAGTCATAAGCATCACTCCAAAGTATCGTATTGTCAATCTTCCAAGCAAAAACATCGACTTATAAGCGCCTGTAAATATCGTTGCTTAAGGCATATGCAGAGAAGATATTCAATTTATTTCGTCTTGACTGTGCCTGTTCTATCAACTTAACATCAGTCGACCTTCTACATTTGTTCAAGCAGCTTTCATGCGTGCGTTTCTAGCAAAACGCCACCTACAAATTACCTCGAACGAACACACATCTTTAGTGCCATTTCATCCGTATAATTCTCACCAAGAACATCTCTCTCCTCGTCTCACCACCCACCCACACAAACAAACATCTATGTAAATCCATGCAACCACACACACAATCCATCCATCATGGAACCACCGCCAACCCCGAAAAAAATCCGCATCACACTCACTCACCCACCACACAATAGGACAATCGCATCCTCGCCGAACTCGAACATCCGCGCGCCACCACCTCCATGGGCCACCATCACCCGTCCGCCTCCGCCTCCGGTTCGGGTCTGCGGCGCTCCGAAGCTTCCGCCTCCTCGCATCATCTCGCCGCCATGTCCATGTCCGGCGGCAGCGAAACGCTCGCCGGCCTGGGCAACAGCCGCCTGGCCACCGGCGCCAGCTCCTCCTCCGCTTCCTCGGGGGCTGCGGCGGCAGCTGCAGCGGCGGCGGCGGCCGCCCACACTGCCGCCCACTCTGCCGCCCACTCTGCCGCCCACTCTGCACTGCCCACCAGTCTGTCCACGCAGTTCGGCTCGGCCGCCAATTATATGAGTACCGCTCGGGAGCGTGCGGCCGCCGCCTCTGCCATGGCGGCCGAGGCCGCCAGCTTGGCTGGAGTTACGGCGAGCATGAGCAGCCACACGCTGCATCACTACGACGTGGGTGGTGGCGGAGGAGGAGGCGGAGTTGGGGCCGGAGTGAACGTGTCGCCGTTGCCGCAGAGAAGTGCATCAGCAGCGGCTGCAGCGGCGGCAGCGGCAGCGGCCGCTCATCATCATCAGCTGGGCCATGTGCCGCCGAGTCAGGTGTGACCAACGATTCATGATTCGATGTGTATTGTGATCTGTGTGTTTGTGTCTGTAATAATTGTGAATGTGTGTAATCGATGTTATATGTGAAACACGACGACGACAAAGACGGCGGCGCACAACATCAAAATCGTTACTTTATGATTTTGTACTTTGAAGACGTTTTCAGTTGTATCGTAAATACTACATAACGCCATAACGCTATATCCATGCAGCCCTATAGCTTACTTTTAGTAGAGAACTTATCACCATATTTCATCAAATTTGCCGATTCCGAGTTGCTATTTCTTGGCCTCAGCCGATGTATTCAAATACGTCACATGATTTTTGCTCAAATATAGACACGCGACGTCTTGCCGTTGAGTCCTAAGAATAACCTACAATCGAAAATGTTGAAATTGTTTAATGATGCGTATTTCTACACAATTTAGTTACCTTTCATTCGAGTACATGTTCATGGCTACAAGTCAACTCTGTGAGAAGATATGTTCATTCAACAGAAGTCTGGTTTTTCCAGTATACTTTCTAGAATGATAAGCACATACTCGAATTAAAGGTAATCGAGTTGAGCAGGAATGCACATCATACAGAAGATGTATAAAAACAAATGGTAGTTGATTTTCAGGCCTGAACGGTAAGGCTTCTTCGACAATATCCTAACCTTAACAAAACAGTCATCTTCGACTGTGGCCAAGAACTTCTGGAAAATAAGAACGGCTAACTCGTTGAAATAGGTTAATGCATATGAAGTAAACTATGGAATGATTATGATTTCCATCGAGATAGCAGTATCATTTATCAATCAGGGCCAATACGCAGGAATCATGCAAACAATCTATCAGAATCCTTCAGTTCGTCGCGTCTTTCATTTCATTTCATAATGCCGCACACGCATATCTAGACCATTGATCAAGTCATGCGCTCGCCAATCGACGGATGCACTCACTGCTCAATCACACATACGCCCTCTCACATCAGAGCGTGCTGTCACAGTCGTTATAGAGTTGTTAGTTGATTTCTTCCGTTCACGTTTAGAGCGAATTAGAATTAGCTGCGAATGCGAATCATAACATGTATCTGAAAGCCTGTAAGCGCATTGCTGTCCATAGTGGAGCATAAATCTTAAAAACCTATATTAATACCATTTTCCATCAACATGGCGCCTGCGCTTGCCCTGGCCCCACCAGACCCTGTTCCAGTCATCCACCATGCCAGCGTTGGCGCTCCACAATTCCGCCACCTATCCGACGCTGCCGTCCGCCGGCCACTCCGCCTACGGTGCCGGCTCCGCCTATCCCTATGCGGGCTCCTCTTCAACGGCAGCCGCTGCCGCCGCCATGGCGGCTGCGCACAGCAATGCGGCCATCAACAACATCATCAACAATGCGAATGCGGCGGCTGCGGCGGGCTCCTTCGGCGCCCACGGCGGCTACTCGTCGATCTTGGGCGGTCTGAGCGGCCTGAGCGGCTCCAATCCGCTGTCCAGCTCTCTCGGTCACGGTCTGGCCGGCCACGGTCTGGGCGGACATGGCGGCGGAGGACATGGCTATGGCGGATCGGCCGGTTACTCGACGTTCACGAATCCGCTGCTGGCGAGCGGCATCAGTACGTCGAATATGCGGCGGACGACGCTGGACGATCTGGATTTGTTGGCGCGGTCTTATGGGGCTGGGTTGGGCGGACGAGGGACGGGAACGACGCCCAGCTCGCCGATACCGTCGGCGCGGGACTGGGGACTGGATGGCTACGGGCTGGACGGAGTGAATCCGACGTTTTTGCATACGCTGCATTCGAGGCACGCGTTGGATTTGGAGGGTGAGTGAAGAGGACGGGGTGGAGGAGGAGGAGGAGGAGAGGAGATGATGATGTTGGAATGGATTGGAGTGGATATGGAATGGTGTGGAGTGGATATGGAATGGATGAGAATGGTAAAATGTTAGGTTTGGTGTACTAGAACGGTGAAGATGGAGGTGTATCTTACATTCAATCAGAAAGATGCATATGACAGAATCTTATTAGTAGTATGAACAAATTGGTACTGAAAAATTTGTTCGCTCCCGAGAACACTATATTTGTGAATAGACTTACGTAATCCACATACGGTATGCTCTTTCCAATATTCGGTATCCATAAAAACGATTCTCAACAACTCGGTCACAGTGCGAAATGCATATAACTCAGTAACCGACGAGAAGTTACTTCTTCAAATTCACTTTAATCGAAGACAGGATAGAAATACCCGTTGAACAAATCTTAACCGTGAATCTCCAATCCGTTCAGAAGTAATGAATGATATAACAGATCCTTGTATTACTAGGATCTATGATATCGTATTATTCCTTGATACCTGGATAAATCCGGATACCGACATCTTCTGCCGTTCGGGTGCACTAAGCCTTTGAAATATAGCCATCCTATTGGATAAGGATAACAATCTACTACTGTATGAACGACATTGCAACATATTCAATTAGCACACATGTAATGATTTAGCCGCCTCTCTTGCACACACATCCGCCGTGTCCGCGCACACACAATCGCAACCACTGCTGCATAAGTTCGTCAACCGCAATACTCAAATTTTGATCACCGGTTTATTCATATACTCAGTCAGTGCTCCAGTCTCTCAACCTCACCCAACCTTCCACCCACACCCTCACCACCATTCACCAAAGCTCTGCGCGATGCGTTTTTCCACTATATACCGCAGACACAATACAAATCACTTCCAGCCCACCCCCCATTCATCCGCCAATGTGTGTGTGTGTGTGTGCCGTACTAGCTCACTTTTACACGCTAATGAATCGAACTGCGCGCGCGAGCAGTGAGCGAGTGGCGCTCGCGCGTAATTCCGCATAATCTTCTTGTTGTTGTTAAATACTCCGCGCGGAGTCCTTCGAAACAACACGCTTTATTCGCTTCGCGAGTTGTTTGAGAACCGGCGCGGCGCAGTGCACCGGTGCACTCGCCGCACATCCAACTTGAAGTAACAATGACGCACACACGAGGTATAATCCGAGGTAAAAGCGTGCTCAATTGTTCGTAAACAAAAAACGAAAAAGAAACGCAGACCAACTACTCACGCTCGGCATCTCTGCCGCGATGTCTGCGAGTAGGAGTGCCGAAAGAATCCGAACCAACACCCAGCCAACATCCGCAAAAAAGACGAAAACTAAGAACCCGAACCATCCGCATTGCAACCTTCAACCAAACACTCAAAACACTCAAACACACACATATGCAGCTCGCCTCGGACTGAACGAGAACGGATTGCGAGTCAACCAGCTGGACATTCCGGGCAAGGGACGATGCTGCGTTTTCATCGCACGCTTTGCTTACGATCCGCCCGAGTAAGTTGTCGTCGTCGTCGTGCATTAGTTAACACATCGGATGAATAGTATTCAGGTATCCCACTTCTGACGCTCCAAAGTCGGTATCCAAATTTCGTTCAGGGACAACTATCTTCTAGAAGATATCTGTCGAAATTACGTCTAAATGTTTCACTTAGAATTTGACATTGGATGTCACATGGATTCATTACTACATTCCGATGTCCAATAAATTATCATCTAAGTCAATAGTTGGCTTGAGTCATTATAACTTTCGAACTAATAGTCAGATAGTCATGAAATTTTGACAGGTATTTCTTATAAAATTGGTTCATCCTAACAATGATACTGAGATCGTCTTAGCAGCATTAGAAATGAATTACCCTGAAAATACATCATCCGAAGTGTTGGTTAGTCAGCGTTGCCAGCGCAGCCAGCGAGTGCAGTCGATTAAACCAAATCAACCATCATTTTCCGAAATGCTTACGCGCGGCGGCACACAGCGAGGCCGAGGGCGAGCTCGCGCTGAGCGCCGGCGACTACGTGCTGGTGTGGGGCAGCGGTGAGGGACAGGGCGGCTACCACGATGCCGAGCTGCTGGACGGACGGCGCGGTCTGGTGCCGGTCAATTTTGTGAACAGAATATACGGTGCGTGCAACAACACACTCAATCAGATTCACGCACAGTCAATCAAACATCTTCTACAACTAGCTGATCGATTGCGCTGTTTTTTATGTTAGGCTTTCATTGTACTATGACTATACCACTATGCTATGCTTCAGGGTGGCGTTAGAGTAATTAGCATATTGAAAGACGCAATGGTTTACTTCAAATGACCTCGAATTTAAATTCTGTTTCGACATTTGCAAGTTTGAAGGTGTAGAATAAACATGTAAACGGCATTTTACCGGTATGAATGACCTAAATACAACTTCAAATTTGTTAATGGAAATTATACATGCTTCAACTTCAATCAGGTCCAAACTAAATTTGTAGGCGTTCTGCAAAAGTTATAGCGTCATTCAATAGTATGAATACTCTGCCGCTATCCTGCATATCTATCACGTTCGATTGCTGTGTATACCCCAAACCGTTCCATACTAGTTTGCTTGCTCGAACTCACCCGACCCAATGAAACTGACGAACGTCTGCATATTTCCAGGCGACGATCTGCTCGAGTTCCATCAGGCAGTGGTGTCGTCGCTGCACGACGACGACGAGTGCTCGATGCCCATCGATCCGGCGCCCAGCTCGTCGATGCCGCACCTGGCGCACCCGCATCCGCATTCGCATCCGCACAATCCGCTGCTCGGCCACACCACCGAGGACATGGTGCGGCTGAGCGGGGCGCACAACGAGGAGGGCGGCGATCAGCACGAGGACGAACTGGACACAGGTAAGAGCAGAGCCGAATCGGTGCCTATGTGTTTTGTCCAACTACCTGCCCCACCCCCGACAAACAAAAGAATCCAAACACAGCACAGATCCAACAAAATACTACATCCCGATAAACTGTGTCTTCAATGTGCGTGTTCCGTCTGCGAGTTGTTTGAGTTGTTTTCGGTCGGGCAATCGTTTCTAAAATGCGTCTTGGATTACATTTAATTTGTTCAGAAAGTACTGGTATCCAATACCACCGATTTCGGTCCTGCGTGGTCTTGCTTATATTTTACGAACCCGTCTGCGTCAAACTTAAGTATGTAGTATGACTGATCAGCATTTTAGAATCGATTGCCCTTGACACCTTGATAAAGCGAGTTGATTTTCCATATTTCGTGTGTAATTTAAAGATTGTTCCGTCTGTTGACGACTGACGTACGCAGTCTTCGTCGTCATCATCATCGTGGTCGTCGTCGTCGTTGGTTTGAAAACGTGAAATCGTATATTTTATATACTTTGTTTCTTCACTCTGTTCTAGTTTTCATCTCTCTTTTCCTTGCATATTTTCCCACGCTATGTTGTGTTTCGTTTTGCCAGAGCGGAGATGCATATTCCGCAGGATGTTATTTGAGCTGGCTGCGGGCTATCTCCGTGTGTGAATCTGCGCAGCACGCTTTGTGTGTGTGTGTGTGTGTGTCTGTATGAGTGAGTGTCGCCGCCAGACTCACAATCTATTGTGTATCTGCGCTGCCACTGCGCTAGTTTGCGAGCAAATGTATTGCACGTGTCTTGCGAGTGAGCACCACGATAGTGCATCTACTTATTATGCGTTAGAAAAAATGTGGCATTTTGTATCTCCTTTTTCTTCTTAGAATTTTCTCAACTATCACTTTCTAACCGCGTTGGTCTGGGGAAAAATCCACTCAATCATACTACGAATACAGACCAAGCGGTGCTCTGTGAACACACCCAAAATAACCAGAGAGTTCACCAACTTCCGGCCACCCTGACCACCCCACAATATCGTTCGGTTGAGTGCGTGCGGCTCTGCTGGTAGCTCTAATGCAGTTTAGAACGCACTTAATAATTTATCGCTGCGTGTCGTATAATTCCGTGTACGTGAAACACATCCGATGTGTGTGTGTGTTCGGCGAGTTGACTCCAATTTGTTTGGTGGGGGGTCTCTTAAATATTTAACATCACAGCAGCAACTATCAAAACGCGACCCAACCCAACTGATTCCCGATTCCACTGAAACCAACCAACTACTCCACCCAATTTGTCACACATAAACGAAATGTTAACTCTTGACCTCCTCCTGTGCGTTTCTTCTCCTTTTTCGTTTTTCTACACACACACCAACACACTCGCGCACACACGCCCGTTTCGATCGTGCGTGTTCCGTTGTGCACGCGTGCACGCGATATTCTCCACGCGCGCGTGTGTCTGTTACCGAAAATATGTCACAAAATCAGTCCGACGACCGCCAGGTAAATAGATCAACTGCTATCGATGACTAGAAAAATACCGTCAACTATCACTACTATGCGGGAAATGGCGCCCAATTTGTGTTCCTAACTGTGCAAGAATCGCTTCGGAATTCGTGTTATGTTTACTCGTTTATTGCTATATAAACTGCTACCCCATAGATCTAGTCAATATGAAATACTACTATGTACTCGATATTCTAGCAATGTTCAATGTCCTATTGGGAAACACATCCAAAATTAGACACTCGTTCATCAAATTGATATGAATTGAAAATAGATACAAGGAGCGCAGCGGGAATCTTTCGGTATGTTACCGTTCAATAAGTCAATGCCATTTATTCCGAATCGTTGTCATTGTAGAGTTATTTAACGATAAAATACCGAAGGACCTGATAGCGCACCCAGAAGAATATATGTGTGACTCGAAAATACTCTCACCCATCGGTCGAACTCTGACAAATTTCCATCTCTTACTGGCGTCGGCACATTTTTCCCAACAAGCATCGATGTGCGTTTATGATATTCACGTGTTATGCTGATGATTTGTGTGTCTTAGTTGACACCTCGACACTGAATTTGTACAACACATGTTCTATCGATTGATTGGTCTTCAAAATTATCCTCTCTGTGTGGATTGCCCCAAATCAAGTGTTTATTTTGCATGTATTCTATGGATATGTTATCATCGCATCTCATACCCAACAACATATTTTATGCTTCGCTGTTTGCTTGCCGCCTATCGCACACATATCGCACTTACTTTTACGACCGACACCCAACCATTCTACAGTAATAGCCATTTCGAAATTTTCTTACTCAATCATGTATTGTATATTATTGCTTGAACCGCACTCATCCACCCAAAAAAAACACATCCACAAAACCATATAATATACACAATTACATTGGGGTTGAACACCGGCCCGAACCCAAACCGGCGAAACAACTAAAATCGTTGTTTGACGGGATTCGATGTCATTCGGCGAACACGATAAAATCAAACCCACAAAACCACCACAAACCAAAAAACACACACACACACACACCACACGAACATTGTCCGGCGAACAGTGACATATATGTTCTCTGACCTAGTGCCGGCGCCACGACATCTGACGCTGGAGCGTCAGCTGAACAAGAGCGTGCTGATCGGCTGGAATGGGCCTGAGCCGCCCGGCTGCAACCAGATCGAGAGCTATCACGTGTACGTGGACGGCGTGCTGAAGACGACGGTCAAGTCGAACGAACGGACGCGAGCGCTGGTTGAGGGGGTGGACTCGAATCGGGTGAGTGTTGGAGGAAGGGATAGTTAATTTCGATCCTCTTTGTTCCAAAACTTTAAACATACCTACAAACAAGTTGTGATCAGCATTGATTGTTGCGAGAATCATATTAGAATCATATTCACAAGATTCCAAGAATGGATATTCTTAACACTTGACAAATCCACACGGTTTCTTAGGTGTATTTCGAAATGAAGGAAGGGCAAAGATAGTATGTCAAATCTATACGTAAAAGAGAAAGACAAACCTGCCTGGTCAGACCACACCAAGCCTGGCCAGGCTAGGCTCATCTCACATTTCGTTCGACACCAGTTATCATGAATTACTCCTCCCTCGCAGCCCCATCGCATCAGCGTGCGCAGCGTCACCCAGAACCGACGGACGTCCCGAGACGCCGCCTGCACGATGATCATCGGTCGAGATACGGCGCATCTTGGCCCATCAGCCGTTAAGGCGCAGAACATCACGTGTTCGGCGGCGGTGATCTCGTGGCTGCCGGCGAACAGCAACCATCAGCATGTAGTGTGCGTGAACAATGTGGAGGTGCGCACGGTGAAGCCTGGCGTGTATCGGAACACGATCAATGGTGAGTGATTGCAATTAATTCTGTGTCTCAAGTAATATTTACGATACTAATTAACGCAGAGAACGTTTTATGATTATTATTATTACTCTTATATCAATCATTCATATGACGCGAGAAACTTCAAGGTTATTTTCAGAGATGAGATGCCTTTTTCAGATTAGCGCCTTTCCACAACTAACGTTATACGTGATGCGTAATCGAGAATATTTCGAGACACAGCTCAATTGTTGGGGCCGTGGACTAATGTCTAAGCCCCTGAGTTCGAATGGAATAATGTCTGTGGGAATAATTTCAATGGATATAACCTCAAATTATATTTTATACGTAAAACTCGCCATAATTAGACTGGAGAGGGATTATAACTAAATTTTGACGTGAAACTCCCGAAACCCGAGTAAATCTCCGCTTCATACTCATTTTGTATTCGGCTCTAATACGGGCATTGACATTAGTCACATTGACATTATTCCCCGGCACCTCAATTGTCAGCTGTTGTGTTGATTAAAGGCGTTCTTGTCGCTTCTGATAGAAAACCTTTTCATCACTGACATGGACGTCGATATCGCTTTCAAAGTTGCTATGTTGAATCTTCAGACATATCACGAAGCTAGAATTCTTGTGTAATCTTCTACATTATTCGCCTGCTCTCTCGCCAGGTCTCTCGCCGAGCACGCAGTATCGCGTGACCGTTCGAGCGAAACATTTGCGCGCCATTGGTCAGGCGCCACCACCTGGTCCGCCACCGGAGGAGGCACCCGGCGCGTACACCGATTTCCGAACGCTAGCGAAGGGCTTACCGGATCCGCCGCAGGTTTGCATAATTTTGTAGAATATTTCGATCAAGTCTTTTCTAACTTCTACTCTTCATCTGCCCTCGCAGGAGATTCAAGTCGAGGCTGGGCCCCAAGATGGCACTCTGCTGGTCACCTGGACGCCAGTCATACGTCCGCCATCCTCGGGACCGGTGACTGGATACGCAGTGTATGCGGATGGCAAGAAGGTGAGCATTCGAGAGACATTTCGATCGAAAATCGGCTCTAATTTCTGTCGATTACATCGCTCAGGTGACGGACGTTGACTCGCCAACTGGCGACCATGCACTAATCGACATCGGCAAGCTGGTCGGCCTGAATCCACGCGCGGTGACGGTGCGCACGAAATCCCGTGACGCCCAATCGACGGACAGCATGCCCACCGCCATTCCAAGTAAGCGTTCGGCGTCCGATTGATTGCATTCTCCACACCCGTCAACTTCGTCTTTTTGTGTGTAATTTTATTGGTGTACAGAAATCATTGCAGACTGAACTCTCTATCTCTCTCCATCATATTCCTATCCTGTACGTCACATCCGTCATCTTTATCAAATGCACACCTCCTCGTTTTGATCTGTTTGCCCGATGTCATTGGAAGTGGTCGAATCGGCACCAAAATACAATGGATTGGTTTTTCAAATGAATTATGCTAGCACGATATCTAACGGATATTTGGCATGGCATAGATTGTTTTGAAAGTCTAATTCCTTATTATGGTGTTCATAGAACCGAACTACGTATAACGATTATTCAAACCAATTCATATCGATGTTTTCATTTCAATAGTCACGATAACAAGTAACATGTGTTTCTACTAATACTCTTCGTCGTCTCTATTTGATCTGCCATGGAGCTAATTTTCCTGTGTGTTTTTACGTACATGTATGTAGTAGCAATACGCTCAATATCACAACATGAGACTGTGTCACTAGTGTGAACGACTCTGTTTCAAGTGTTAATCGAAAACGTTTCGTTTCTACTCCGTCTCCGAACCGAAACTCCACAACGGTTTGTTTTCAACCCTCCTCCGAAACCCGATCCTATACCCGAAAAAACCCTCCCAGAATCAAGATACTATCGATATGAACAACCACCACCACCACCACCACAACCACCACAACCACCACAACTACCACCAACCACACTACCACTACAACTAACAATCCAACACACTGACACCAACCACACCATAAATTGCACACAAACTGGCTTCGCCGCATATGCGGCCGTTACTGATCAAAATACTGAAAATGATCCTCAATATGCCCAACAACAAATGCATCAACCTATACAAACCACACCACCACAACAACAACAACAACACCATTCGCCACCACAACCACAACAACAACAACCACTGCAACCGCCGCCGTTTGCCGATCAATCGCAACCGCCACCGCTTCCAGATCATGTGCGAGTTGCGGCACAGAATCGACAGCAGCACATGCTGAGCATGGCGCCGCGCATGCGCGGACCGATGGTGCAGCAAATCGGTCCCGACGGCCAGATCATCATGGTGCCCGATCCGATGCATCCACAGCAGCATCAAATGCTTCCCGGGCAGCAGCAGCAGCAGATGCAGCCCGGTCAGCAGATGCAGCCCGGTCAGCAAATGTTGCCCAACCAGCAAATGCTACCCGGGCAGCAAATGCTACCCAATCAGCAAATGCTACCCGGGCAGCAGCAACAACAACAGCAGCCTCAGCAGCAGCCGCAAACCGGTGGCATGGTGAGTACGATGCGTCCAATGTGTCCGTGAGACTTCCTAACAGCAATGACGTCGATTCGCAATTGCATCCTTTGACTCGTTGGATTGATATACTTACTATGTCAGATGATTATGGAAGAGGTGGTGTGAGGACTCATCCAATGGTGGATGTGATTCATTGTTCATCTGTTCTGTATCATAATGCGATTAGGTTCCGAATTCGAATGCATTTTTTGGTTCATGAGTTTTCGTATACCTCTCATCTCATAGTTAATCGTGTTCGTTCCATATTGAGAAGCATGTGACGTGTGTTCATCTTTATCATTAACTAGGGATATTTAAATGTTATTGAATGTTACTCTCATTTGCATGTTCCTACCATCCAAAAATGCATGTTATATTAATTTTAAGAATTACATTTCGAGCGTGTACACACACACAAAGATAGAATGCTCTATAGTTACTTCAACGAAAGTTCTTCCGCTGATTTTTGTTCAATCTTTATCTTTGGCACAACGGACAAATACTTCAGTCCAGCCACACTAGCTTCGAAGCGAACCTCACTCTAGCGTGTCCCCGATATATCAAAACCCAGCATATCCCAATAATAATACTATCAATGTATAACGTTAATTTAATTCCACAACATGCCCCATGCTACGTGTTCCAACACCACCAACGTGACATCGTGATACCAATCTGTCTGTCTCTCTGTGTACTATTTTCTATAATCGCATACCGTGTCGCCATTAACATCTCTCTGTTGCATCTGTTTCTCTGCCATCTCTCTCTCTGTGCACGTCGTCGTTCGATATACGCGCGAATAAATCACCACACATCCGGCACCGAACACACACGCTCCACCATCACATCACAACCACTGCCACTGCCCAATAAATAAAAACGTTCACCACAACCACCGCCACCGCCATACCACCGACATCGATCACGTGCACAACATCAAAAAATAACCCCCACGGATTATTCGCGCCACACCTCAGGGTATGATGGCAATGCTGAAGTCATCACTGGTTAGTAGTCCAATCGTTTTCAAATCCCAACTGCCACATATACCATGATGTCGTATGCACTACTAATCATATTGTCACACGACGGTCATATTTGTGTGTGTGTGTGATAGTCCTTTAATTTTCACCCGATTTTAGATTATTCCCGAGCGAGGAATAAACTAATCATCGTTACCGTGTGCCGTAGTCGATTAGCTTGAAACACCCCTGATGATGATCTATGATGATGATGGAGATTGAGATAGGCAACTTAGTGAGAGAGAGAGAGTATAATTCGTGAGTATGGCTGGTCGAACCCCAGGCTTTTCAACAGAATCTTGGATAGATAGCGAACGTCCACTGAATAGTCAACCAGGGACGAATCCGTACACAAACACGACACAACATTTCAGATGGAATATTTTTAGGATATCCCACATCTACCGCTGCAAAGACTGATTCAATTAATTTAGCCATATATCTGTCAAAATGTTGTGACTATCCTACTATAAATTCAAGAGTTTTTCACATCCAAAGCGAACAATATTCTATATCACTCAAAAACAGTTCAAATCATCAACACTTGCTAAAATGGACAGTCCACACAAGTTTATTTTTGTCAAATGAAAGCAAACGCGGTACCCCTTTCGAAAACACAGAAATCTCAACAATATGAACACCGTCCTTGCAGGTTCAGAAGTGGGATATCCTGAAGACTAATCATCCCACGTGCAACGTACAGCACATACACCTTCATCCAACCCCAAATCGGCATGTCATCGAATCGCGAGCCTCCAAATCTCGAAGGAACAAAAATGTCAGCCACCAAAATTGCCAATCCTCAATACACCAATCCACACTCCACCCCCTATCCACCCCCGCCCCCAACCACCGGCGCATGTCAGCAGGTGACGAGGGTCCATCGGCACCACCATCACGAACACGAGCACCACGAACACCAACTGCGACCGACGCCATCAGCGGCGGCCGCGGCGCAACAGTCCCGCAACGGCGCCCAAGCGCCGCGGCCGCCACCGCCACGGACATTGATACCGGCCATCGAGATCACCCGTCACGGTGGCAGCAGTGCGGAGGGTGGCTCCAGCTATCGGGGCGGCGGCGACGACGACGACGAAGACGGATCCAGTTTCCGCGACCAAGATTTCGACGTCGATGAGGATGACTACGAGGAAGACGACGAAGGCTTGCTGGACGAGCTTCACGAGCGAGAGTTCCGACCCATCAGGCTGAGGGAGATGGGTCGCTGTAATTCGTTGCTGGCGGAGAGACGGGCAGCAGCGCGACAGAATGGGCAGCTTCCGGCGCAGGAGCATCAGCAGCGCAACAGGCAATCGAGACCGTCATCGTCGGCGTCGGCGTCCGAAAGGCACCAGGTTCGATTGAGACTGAGAGATTGCGATCGCTGGTCGTCGTCGTCTTGTGTGTGGTCGTCTTCGTGGTCGTCTCGTGTTGCTCGTGTCTTTGTCGATGTCCTCGTTGGGTCGTGTATATTGTATATGTTCACTGTGGATGTGTGTGTGTGCTGTGTTGTAAAATAATATCCACATATACACACACGTGCATTCAATACTCATAGGTGGCGGAGTATGAAGTGTTACACTTTAATTATACTCTTTTTTGGAGTTTTTTTTTGTCGTAGGATGAATTATAAACGTACCATAAAGCATGAAAGTGGTGACACTCGATATTTAAGGAATATGTTTGTCCCTAGGGCTCTGTGTGACCATGCAGAATCTTGTGCGAATTTGAATAACCTCAAAGTTCCTACACACATAACCAATTAATGTTGCATCTCGAAGTTTGATGCTATTGTCTATAGTAACGAGTAATAAGTGCACTCTCTCGATTTCACTGTGTAACACTTCATACTTCGCCGCTTGTACAATCGATGTTTTTGCGCGCATCTTTTCAGACGTTCGGTGTCGTGGGGGGTTCTTCTCCATCGGACCGCCATCGGCACTTTATCATGTGGCCGTTGAGTGCATTTTTCTGTTGGTTTTTCTGTGTATTTTTCTCTGTTTTTGGTGTCAGATTTACTACGCGCGAATTCTCGACGGCATTTGTGTTTCTATCGGTGCGCATAACTATCCATTTCCTGTTCAGCAAACTCGCTCGTACTTGCTACATAATATGCTACACACATACATGAACCATGACAGAGACACTATCAAATATTCCATATCCTAACACCCAGTCACACGAACCAAACAAACTAACATTAGTTGGGACTTTCCTACGCTTTGCGATTGCCCCCCGCAGCGATGCACAAGCTCAATTCCACACAATGATAATACTTGAAATATTACACAACATGAATACACTAACGGTATTGCGACATGTATAAAATGTAATCAAACATACACGCTGCACACACAGTTTGTCTCTCTCGATGTGTGTTTTATATTATGTGTGTATTGAATATTGTGTAGTCGTATCGATGTCTTCGTGCTCGGGATTGCGTGTGTGTATGTGTAAGAATGTCTACTTAACACGTTTCCTCCAGAGTGCCGTCATGCATTCCCTCCTGACTGCCCTACTTATCCTATACAACATAATTATGCACGTTGATGTCGATCTCTGTCAATGACCTAACTGTGTGTGAATTTACTTGCAAAGCAACGTGTGCAAATAACCATCAGTCTCTCAGACGTCTCTTACCCAGTAGCATCATTAACTAAAATCAAATCAAATTGTATTTCTCATTTCTCAATCTTCAATCCGGCCACCACCACCACCTCCATCGAATTGAAACCAACCCCCCCGAATCCGTTCGTCACCGTCACCGAATCCGATATCCGAATCACCCGCATTATTCCCGAATCCGAAACCCACGTCACATCCTGACATCCTGCCACATCCCGCCCATCAACACCTTGCGGCAACATCTTGTGTGTATGCGTGTGCATGCGCGCCTCTCACGCATCATCATCATCGGGTTCATCATCGGCAGGGCTTTCAGGCTAATCAGGCTAATCCGCGCAATCATGCCGAGCGTGGCCGCCCGCCTAATCCATCCATTCATCCCAATCAACCTCACCAACAGCTACCCAATGCCATGCAACAGCATCCAAATCAGCAGCAGCAGCAGCAACAGCAACAACAGCAGCAGCAGCAGCAGCAGCGCAACATGCAACAGCAAAACCTTCAACAACAGCAGAACATGCAACAGCAGCAAGGCTTCGGTCAGCAGCAGCCAATGCAAGGCGGCATCATGCGAGGCCCAATGACCCAACAGCAGCAGCAACAACAGCAGCAAATGCAGCAGATGCAACAGCAGCAGCAGCAGCTGAATCCGCAACAGCAGCAGCTCCTGCAACAACAACAGCAGCAGCTGCCGCGTGGCATCCAACAGCCCGGCATGCCGGCGAACGTACCGCCGGGCAGGCAGCGTTTCTTTTCGGCCCTGTTCGACTACGATCCGAGCACGATGAGCCCGAATCCGGACGGCTGCGACGAGGAGTTGGGCTTCGCCGAGGGCGACACCATCAAGGTATACTACAAATTCGCAGAGAGTGAACCCCAACCGAACAAAATGAGAATACGAAATTGTTACTTCACAACTTTACTATACACTTTATACTCTATGTGTCTCTGTGCGAATAGATTTGTTTGTATGATTTTGTGATTATATTGAGTGAGAATGTTTCGTTTTAGTGACCATCAACGCAAGTTTAACGACGCCACACAGACGGATACCATTCAACCAGGCTACTGAACTTGTTTATCGATCATTTCAATGCTACAGTTTATTTCAATATGCACAATCATGTTTTAAACTGTCTTTCCAGCATGTAACCACCACACCAGCTGACATAAATTATTGCAACACATTTTCAACACGCACCAAAACATAACTGAAATTTGCACAATTTTGTAACTTTCATTCCAACCACACACGTATACATATTCTAACCGATACCTTCATCACCACCTCGATGGATGCGGTTTGATCACACTTTCTGACGGAACTGTTTTTGGTGTGAATTGACCTCTTGAAAATGAAAAGGAGAGTAAAACTAGAATCACTATTAAACGATACTTTAATTACACTTCGAGACAAGTTTTATTCCCAAGAGGCCAATTCCCACTGAAAAACATAGTTACCTCGAAGACATATCCTAGCCACTTGTCTCATGTTACCGCATTGCTTCATTTGCTTCCTCACCTAACTAACTCGATGCGAGCTCCGCCAGATCTACGGTGAAAAGGATCAGGACGGTTTCTACTACGGCGAGCTGCGCGGCGTCCGCGGCTTCGTGCCGCACAACATGGTTTCAGAGCTCGACGAGAACGGAGCCGTCATCGATCGAACGCTCGGGCCGGGAGCGCCGGGCGCTCCGGGCGCCCGTGGACCAGTCGGTGGCGATCCGCTGCTGCGCACCGGCCTGACGAGCGTGCGCGGCGTCAGTCGGGAGCGCTGGGGCGACATCTACGCGAATGTGCCGGTGAAGCGGATGGTGGCGCTGTACGACTACGATCCGCAAGAACTGAGTCCGAACGTTGACGCGGAGGTGAGTGCAGAGGTGAGATGTTCGCGCTTGAGCAAAATCCACACTGCACACTATCGAATTGGTAAAATGATGATCGCGGTGGCGATAAGAGTTGAAATTTTTCAAAATCCCCTCCCAAAAGTCATCCCTCGAGACTCCCTATCATCCCATTCCAAAAATACTAACTATACATAACCTCTATGTACTGACTACTACGACTACATTGCCATATTTCATACTCGTTGGCGCGTTGAGAACGATTTTTCTGTTATGCTGCAGCGAATTCTGTTCATATTCGGTTTAAGCATAAAGCGTCTAGCGCCTGGCGTGAATGTACATATTTTATCATAATTATATCATTAGAGTACACTTTGTAGAGTGTTGAGTTATCGCTAGAGATCAGATTGGAGCGACCCGATTAGGGGTTTATCTACCTTGTTGTTTGCCACCTAGTGTTATTTTAGTCATGTGTTATCATTACAGTTATGAATTTCTTCAGTCTGTTTGGTGAGTTTCGCCACTTAGCCATCTTCCGTTTGAGCCATACACACATGATGACGAAGGCAGACATTGTGATCGTGCATACATGCGAACAAACATTTCCCAACCGCCCTCATGACACCCCGAACATGCGACATTGCGATATGATTTTCAACACTCGTGACCGACGCGCGAGCAGTCGATTCAGCGACATTTTCATACACGAACCAAGCATAACTCTGTAAACCTACACACATCAACGGCTGCAACATTACCTATCCAATCGCCGAGCCTCCAATCGATCAAATTCCTCCTTTCATTCCATTCCATTCCATCCAATGCAAAACAGCGCAATTCGTCCTCATATTTCTGCCAGCGACAAAATTCTGATTCTCTTGTTTCCCCCGTTTCCCATGTGTCCTCCTCAAACTCAAATTCCGCCCCATCCGACCCGATCCAAATAACGTCGAGCTACCGATTTGAATTTCCGATTCGAACACAAAACATCGACCTCCGAACCGTCTGATTTTCGAACTATCTTAACCTGAACCTGAACCTGAACCTGAACCTGAACCAATAACGCAACCGCCGACAAACACACGCGACCAACTCCATGCAGCAAGTCGAACTCAGCTTCAAAACCGGCGAGGTGATTCTCGTCTACGGCGAAATGGACGAGGACGGCTTCTTCATGGGCGAACTGGACGGCGTGCGTGGTCTGGTCCCGTCGAACTTCTTGCAGGAGGCCAATGCGGCGGCAGCAGCGCAGGCGGCAGCCGGCAGTGGGCCACCACTGACGTTGCAACAACAACAGCAGCAAGCTGCACAACAACGGGAGCAACTGCAGCAGCAACAGCAGCAAGCACAAGCACAGCAATCCTTGACAGATCCCGCGCATCAGCAGCAAGCACAGCAACAGCACCAACAGCAACAACAGCAACAGCAGGTGGGTGGTTTGACGCCGAGCGCACAGCGCACTATGATGGGTGGAATCGGCGGAGTTGGGGGTCAAGGAGGCGTTGCTGGAGGCGTTGGTGGCGTTGGAGGAGTTGGAGGTGGTTTGGGTAACGTGGGCGCCGGTGGCGGGCAGCGCGGCGGACTTCTGATTCGAGGTCAGGGTCCGGGCGCGCGCGGTCCGCCGCCGCCTCCGCGCGACGGCCTGATGGGCATCGGAATGGGTGGAGTTGGTAGTGGAGTTGGTGGTGGTATGAGTGGTGGTGGAGGAGTTGGTATGGCCAATCAGATGAGACCCATCAGCATCGGTAGCCCGATGAACATGCATCCGCAACAGCAGCAACATCCCCAGATGCAACAACAGCATCAGCAACAGCAAATGATGCAGCAGCAGCAACAGCAGCAACAGCAGCAACAACACCGTCCAGGTGGTCCCGGAGGGATTCTGGGCGGCATTATGGGCGGAGGAGGACCGGGAGCGGCTGGCGGCATGCGAAGAGGTAATTGTAATGTGTTTGGATTAGTGTGAAGTTCTCCAGCAATGGAATACGAACACGAATAATAATCACTCTGCAGATGAGTCGATCGAGCTGCTCTTTCGGAGTTGCTATATTTGAAAAGCGACGACTCTCGTTTCCAACGAACAAGACACTTAAACCGATTATTTTGGTTTGGAAACCAATTTTTAATATTTGCTTAATCAAATTGTCTCAGTTGAGTAAATTTTTTCCATTTCTACGTTCAATCTTTTTTCCTAAGCCATGTAACGACTATCTAGAAATCAGTACTCGATAGAGAAGAGCTGTTAAGTAATCGTGTGTGGCTGCTTTGAACGATAACTGCAAACTATATTCTATATTTAGGACGGAATACTGATGTTTTTGTGCGTTTGCGAGTAGTATGTCTGTGAATCGTGTGAATGTAACCATTATTTGTTGTATTGTGTTGGTTGCCTAAGTTTCTTGATTGACTTAAAAATTCAGTTCTCGCTGTACACAATACAAAACTAGCTGCTCTATAACAACAATGATTGATAACATATATACATATTCTCGCGTTACCCCAAAACAAAATAAATACAGTATCTTATCCAAATTAAAACAAACCCTATCAAAATTGATAAAATAACTCGCGCGTATCTACTGTAATTGACATTTTGTGTGTGATGCATCAGAATCGTATTATGTTTAGATGTACAGTTTGTGTGTTTGTGTAAATACTTTTCTCGAACTAATATGCAAGTTTGTCTTCCACTGGATCAATCTAGAATCAAACTATTTATTTCCTATCTGTCATATTAGTAATTCTACTCATCATCTACTACATTTTCTGAATGTTGTCTACTATCATGTATACTATGTAATCAATTCAACTATTGTCTAGGCACATCAACAATGTCTAATCTTAATTTCCATCAACCTTCTGGCCGATTGTCTTATTTTCAGATGGTTGATCTGGTTATCTACTTTGAAATGTATGAGCTCGATATGTCAGCGATCCAAGCTTTAAATGTTGAGTGTGCGCACCATACTTAATAGCTCTATTCTATCTTGTCCTGATTTACGTGTCACGTTTTATTCATTCGTTTATCATTTATCTGTTTTCTCTATCGGCACGAACCACTCACATGAAATCCCATTTTGCCATTTGTGTTATGTTTCTTTTTTTCAACCGTTCGAAAAGTTTATAATTTACTATAACTGCAATACCACAATTGTGCGAGCAGTGACAAAAAACACCGAACCTGAATTAACGCACCCGAAAAAACACCCGCACACTGACGAGCACATTGACAACATACCGCGCGAGAACAACAACTACTCTACTACCTACCAACCTACCTATGATTATGATTATACTATTTTTGCTCTGCTGTGGTAAATGTCAAATCGAGTCTTCGTGTCGTTTTCGTTTTGCTAGATGCTCGTCCTACTTCCCCTGTTACACTGTTAGACAACACGGGCCATCCTGCCCCCGATCACCATGCGCAGGTAACTACAAACGACTACCCCCTCAAGTACCACCACCACGACAACAACAACAACTTTTACTACCAAAACCAACACCACCAAACCACCACCACCACCAAACCGACCAACCAATACCCACCAAATGCCATCATGCCACGAAATAACATCAAACCTACCAACCAACCACCAACAACCACCAACTACAACAACAACTCCAACAAAACTCTTCACTATCTCAACTCTGCCAACACCACCACCCATCATAACTCGTTCTACCACAACGCTATACTGCATCTACAGCGAACACGATCTCGAACACCACAACCACCCCCACAACCAAAAACATGTCCCCTAACCCCCATCGAGGCCATGCGCCGCCTTGTGCATAAATCTATGCGATGCTGCGATTTTGGAAGCATCGCTCGACTCGATCTGCCCCTATTCATTTCACTGTGGAGCCAAACCTATGATATTTCCTCATGAATTACTCCGAATTTTCTTCCGAATTCTCTTCGCCGTGCAACTGCATCTGTGTGTGTAAAAGTTCTTTGTCGCTTCTATCCGTGTTGGTGTGTGTGTGTGTGTGTCTGATGCACGCACACATGCTGGTCTCTGTCTCTGCAAAACTCTAACTTTGTTTATTATACTATACTTTGTGTGTACCTGCTTTTTGCTCCAGACTGTGCGTGAGTGGTTTCCGTATTCTAGATGTTTGCCCAAAAATTACTACCATAATACATGTTCTAACTAAATATGTGTGTGTCTATAAATCTGTCCGAACTTACAACACGCACATACACCATCACACAGCCACGTCCGATTGCTGGATGGTAAGATCTCACGCCCAAACGAGACGCGAGAAGCACTCTTTGCATCGAAGATTAATGGAACCCATCAGCATTTGACCAACACGAGCAGCAGCAGCCGAGCGCAGCCGTACAACACATCAACATACAAAACAACATACTACACAACATAATACCCGCACAAAGTATACACAAGAACACACACACTTCCAGACAATATGAACGAGTGACAAATGCCCAAACACGCGTTCCGTGACGTGCAGTATTTTACTGTATATTGTACATGTGTACACTCTCGTAATATCCGCAACATATATTTTGCGAGCCAGCATATATTTCGCAGCTTTTTGTTGGGTATTTCGGTTGTACTCACTTTGCGTTCGTTGAGTTAGTTGGGTTAGTTGGGACAGCATAAATATACTACACTGCCTGCACATTGCACATATACCTAATATTCACACACATGCATGTCTCCGTTTTATACTCCGCAATTTTACGAACACAGATTTGCCAAACTATCTCTTTGTGTGTGTGTACAGTTCAATTATAGTTTTCTTACAAGTTATATAGAATGTTTCGATTTTTCGTGCTGGAAGTTCGAGTTCTGTATATTCGGTTTTTCGTCTTATTCCCTGGAGTATAAGTGCGAATGTGTGGGTGTGGAGTGTGTGAGAAAATGCTGAACATGTTAGTTGGAATATGTTTCATCGATCGGAAAACCAATTACAATTTGGCTAGTCGCTAATCGAGAGAAGTGTGGACGCGTTGCATACTTTAGAAATACAATTTGTGTAAATTATAACAATTTACTATAAATAGCAGCATATAAATATTTAAGATTTTTTTAACACTGTTTGGTTACCCTGTTTATTACATATTCTACATATCAATCGTTACCGTTGCGTTTCGTGTGAATTCTATCGTTTGAACAATTTACTACAACCAAGCTACGTTACATTTTCGTTCCTAATATTCCATCATATCCAAACCGTATAGAATTCTGATTAGTCTTCTTGCAGTTCCGATTTCGTAATGTTCTCTTCTCTACCTCTACCACTTCGTTTCAATACTCTCACTATGTTATTCTAACTTATTCACCATGCCCAAAACTCACGTTTCCCCCACATCTCCGAATAAATTCAAATGGAAAAAGCAAAGAAATCGACACATAACAACCACCAACCTCACAACATCCACCCACCTCACTTGCCGCGGATCACAAGCCAGCTTTTGCGCTTTGCGGCCTCGCGGCAGTGTTGTGACATCACCCGAAAAATGCATCCAAATAACCGTAATCATGACTAATCTCGTCCTTTGCGTTCGTGTCTGTGTCAACTCCAAATCCAATCACCCTTCCATCCCTGTCCCGCATTCTCTTCCTCTGTTTGTTTTTGTCATTTGTTTGAGCGACAACACAGATGCTGGCGAGAGGCGGCATGATGGGAGCCGGTGGTAATATGCAACAGCAGCAGCATCAACAGCAGATGATGCAGCAACAGCAGCAGCAACAACAGCAGCAACAACAGCAGCAACAACAGCAGCAACAGCAGCAGCAGCAGCAACCACAGGGCGTCCTGGGCGGCCTGTTCGGTCGAGCTACGCAGCAGCAAAATCAGCAAGGTATGCAACAGCCGGGAATGCAACAGCAACCAGGCATGCAGCAGCCTGGAATGCAGCAGCCAGGGATGCAACAGCCGGGGATGCAACAAACGGGCATGCAACAAGGATTGCATCCACAACAACCAGGAATGCAGCAGCAACAACCTGGCATGCAACAGCAACCCGGTATGCAGCAACCAGGCATGACGCAACCAGGCATGCAACAGCAACCTGGCATGCAACAGCAACCTGGCATGCAACAGCAACCCGGCATGCAGCAACCAGGCATGCAACAGCAACCAGGCATGCAGCAAACAGGCATGCAACAGCAGCCAGGCATGCAGCAACCAGGAATGCAACAACCAGGAATGCAACAACCAGGCATGCAACAACAAGGCATGCAGCAGCAACAACAACCCACCACGACCGCATCGAGCGGCGTCTTCTCCACCGCCTCGAATCTCTTCTCCGGTGCCGCCAGCACTGCCACCGGCGGCCTCTTCGGCAACAAGCCCAAAGGACCGCCCGTCGTCCCGCAAACCAATATGACGATGCAACAGCAACAGCAGCAGGGCATGCAACAGCCAGGCATGCAACAACCTCAACAGCAAACGAGTAGCGGCTTCGGAGGCGGCCTATTTGGCTTTGGCGGCGGCGGCAACCAACAACAACAGCAGCAACAACAACAGCCTGGTATGCAACAACAGCAGCAGCCCGGCGCTGGACCGAACCTCATGCCGAATCTTGGCGCGATACCAGGCGGCGATATGCTGTCCAAAGGGAAGGACATGTTCTTCAGCAAGTTCGGAATGGGCGGCAAATAACCCCGGCCGCGCTGTGAAATCGCCACCAAGCACCCCCAGCTGCCAGAAGCTGCCAACAACGAGACGCTCATCGATGACAACAACAACCACAACTACCCAAAAACCAACACAGCAATGCATAGCAATACAACAACTGATACTACAATTCGACCTCAACGACCACATCAATCGCCGCTGTTTGTGGTCCGTTTTGTACATTTACTCATCCATAGCGCCCATCGCACCTTGTTACACACGCCAACAACACGCACGTCATGTCATCATCACCACAGTCTGCCATTTGGGCTAGCTATCGCCGCATAGTCAATCTATCAAATCAGTCGCCAGTCTATCTCTCTCTTCTATGCACACCGGATATTCGATAATATTTCAATGGCAATCCTTCGCCACCCGGCACACACACACACACACACACACACACATACGCTACACAGGAGTAAAGCTTATAATTAAAACAATTCGCAAACAAATATTCCAATTTTTTTATACTCACCGTTTAATGATCGAAAGTGAGAGACGCGTGTTCTAAGCATGAATGCGGCATCCATGCATGAACGCAGTATGAACGAAACGATGTAAATAATTATATTTTCAATGCTTCTCGATAATGGTTTAATTGTGAGCAAAATTTGTTTTGTACAAACATTTTGTGAGATTTTCACTACCATGTTTTTCTAAAATGGTTATCTTTTTCATTTCATCAAATTACTCGAGCACGTGAATCTAATGGATGATAAATAACCATACCGATAATGCTGTACATACGTGTGAAATACATTGATTAGACCTTATAATAATTATAAGCTGTACATTGAACATCAAATGAAACACGCGCAATATGATGGGACTGAACGAATGCAGTTTCGGAGTAGGAACTAAGATCTAGGCATGAATGGTTGCCTTTGAATAAATACAATGCCCAGCACAAGCAAATCAGACACACACACTCACTTACATACGATTGAACCTTGGACAAAACCAACGGACTTTTCCGTCTATCTTCCTCTTTTCTCTCGACAAACTTTGTCACTCTTTCTCTCCTCACTCGCTGCACATTTCCACAAATACAACTTCGCATTGTCGCCTATTCAATCTCCCGAATCACAACCACAACTACACCGATCGATTCGACATTGGTCACAAAAAGAAATGCATGAAACAAAATCTCCCAGAGATCGAAGAACACTTTCCCTTAAAAATAAATGAAACTGACAAACTGCGTGTATATGAACTGTTATATCAAACAATAAAACTGCTATATTAATATACTGACATGACAGCTGCATAACTCGTTCATCTCTAAATAAATATATATTATTATGAATAATAATAGGCATGTACCATTTACACTAAACCAAAAGAAGGAGAAGTAACAAGCAAGAAATACAAGCGACGGAAATTTATATAATAACCAAGATGTACAACCACCAAACCACATACATAATTTACAATTGATGAAACACTGAATTCACTTACAACTTACAAAAAACTACATTCATACCCGGGAAACAATTTCGCAATGTTGAGTATACAAAGACCGTCCTTGTATATACAAAGACCGTCATATAACGTAAACTTGTTTCCCGGGATATACACTTTAGCTTTGGCAAATGAACACACACGAAAGCACCCACACATTTACACTCACAAATCTATCGATACATTAATGCATTGAGTGGCAGGAAACACGATCGTAAAATCGTATGAGATGCGCAAAGTTCGAGCAAACTAATCCATGCACAAAATGAGGGCGAAAAAAGGGGATTTATTTGGAGTTGGAAGAGGACGGTTAAATGGATTCGTATTACGAAAATACAAACAACAAAAACACGTCGACCAAATAACAAATAATTACGAAATTATATTCCATATTATATGGTGTAATCCTGTTCGCAGACATGTAATTAAGGGCAGATAAAATTTAAAACCCTCTTTGCTTAGAGCCAAACATACAATCACACATTTGGCTTTTCAGTTTTCTACTGTAATGTTCAACATTCATATATTAATGCCAGATGCTTTGCATAAATTGTTTTCGAGCAATGTTTTCTTTTTAATCATTAGGCCAACACATTGAAACACACATCATACACATTCATGGCGTTCGTTGGATGAATTGATTTGAACAAATATTATAAATGTTACACAGTGTACATATACTACTAATATAAACATACTTATAAATATATAAATATGTAATGATGTCGATATGCAGTCGCATGTGAAAAGTAAGTGCGTATGTGTAACCCAAGTGCATATGTGAAACCACACAAATCAACTCTCTTGATAAAAATAATTTATCATCGATGTGTATGTTTACACATCATAAAATTGGTCAGTGAAATTCACAATACGAAATCAAGCATTAAACAGAACGCAACATGAAATCGATAACTACCACTCATCAACCATACAGATTACGGAGAGTTGAGATAGAGAAAAACAAATCGGTGAATAAAATGAAAACCACAAAAATATACATATACAAAACAACAATATTATACATACAAACAATAGAATACATATTACATAATACTACATATTAATAAATCTAACTATCGTTATGTAATTCTATCAAACAACAGTAACAGAAGAAACCATCACGACAGAACAAAACATCAACAATAAGATCACACTCCGACACAAATCATCTCCACTCCTCCTAAGCAACCAACCGAACAGACAACAAAAATCAAACCACACTCATCACGATATCTACTTTAAATATCCTAAAAATCTACGATCATGTGACATCAGGCAACCTCAACCAACCAACGGACAAGCAATGATGATGTTTGAGGACAGTCAGTCAAACACATGAAACCAGCAGAAAACCAAACACAATCAGAAAAACATTTACAACAAATGATATCTCTCTCCCACTCACTCTTTGATAAACCCTTGATCAAAAATTGCAGAATCCAAATAATGAAATCATAAATTCCCAAGAATTCCGCATACGAAGTAAGTATTGATATAATGTGACCAAAAAAATATTATGCAGTGTTAACCGCAATTGCAATATATCTGGTGAGACTACATACACACTCGAAAACACACACACACACACAAACCCATTAGAGTTATCCTAGCATCGTCACAAACGCGCAGATTCATCGTATCACCATATCATATGCTTGCATTTTCATTTATGTACTTTAAATGTTCATTATCTTTATCGAATCTATCGAATTGCTCTCATTCTGGTTTGGTTCACTGATAGCCAATTTTGAGTTTCAACCAACCGAAAAAATGTTCACAAACTCGCATATATGATATACACAACTGGCTCATTCACCTAGTATACTGAAAGTAAAGTACGTCTTCACATACCCTCTTACTGCGCATCAGATCACCAAAAATCTAAACATACTTACATACACACCCACACATAAGCAAAAAGCCCACGATGATCAAACGCGGAGGAACAAACACGGACACCAAACCCTGACCCAGACACATCAGACGGAAATACAACAAACATGTAATGTACCAACAACAAATTGTTATCAAGTCTATTGCAAAAATATATTGAATCAAATACAAAAAAACGTACTTCGCGAAGAATTGTCACTGTTGGTCATTTAATTTAATTTTCGTAACATTTCAGACTTAAATTGTCTACTCATACTCTTACTTTGTGTAGAATGGGCAAGGGTGTATAAAAGCTCAAAACACTTGATTTTTATTTTAAAATGTCAGTCACAGGAATCACAGGATGATCCAGCATATTTGGAATTCAAGCATTAAGGACATCGGACATAGAAACATCATAGACAACAAATTCGAAATATTTATATCTGCATTCTATAATGATTCTAAAAAATAACTTAATAATTACCATGATTTGAGGGTGAAAAAAACACGTAACGCATGTTTCCTGTGTATTGCCTATCAGTATCAGTTTGCACAGACACATGTTCATATTCGCCCCGAGCGCTAGTTCGACCGTCTCCCTCCAGGTGCGGATCCAGGATTCGGATAGGGAGGGTGGCCCAACATTTGTTTTGCAGTCCACATGCATAACATATATCATCATTTTTCCATCATTTACGTTTTAAGTACGATCAACGTATGAAATCAATTCAATTTAAAACCTCATATTTGGTAACGGAATAATATATAAAACATTCAAAAATTAAAAAATGCGAGTTCCATCCCTTAAAATAGGGGCCCAATGTATGCTCACTAACCGTATTCCAATCATAAAATCTCTTTTATTTTCATAAGAAATGAAAAAGGAGTATCAGCACACATTTGGTTGCGGAATAAGATACAATTTATATTTTTCTCCAGAAGCCATGAAGAATATTTAGAACGATAGTTCCAACCTCGAAAATAGTGTCCCGATCATATTCTTCATCATACTTCTTAGCACATGCTTACCCAAGCAGCATTTTATAACCATTCGGATTTATAACGGTTATATAACGTTGTATTAGGTTATCCTATATAACGCAAATACAACATATGTTGTGTTTGCGTTGAATAACAAACGAATAACAGCATTTTCGTTGTATTAGGTTATCCTGAACAACGCAAATACAACCTATGTTGTATTTGCGTTGAATTAGAATATCCTATACAACGTAAATACAACCTATGTTGTATTTGCGTTGTATTAGATTATCCTATATAACGACTTTATAACGAGTAATTTTGTTTTCGTGACAGTACAACACTTTTTTATTTACATACTAGCAACCTGCGTGTGAACATAATCAAAAGTGAACGCGAATAAAATCAAAACAGTTTCATATCGGTCGTATTCTCGAGCTCCACCTTCACATCCGCGCGCGATTCGTCAACTTTTTTGATTTTATATCGGTCGTATTCTCGGGCTCCGCCGTCACATCCGCGCGCGTCTCAAGTGACCCCTGTCGTGATAAATGCAAGTATGCCGAAAATTGACCTGATTTTGAGCAAGATCAATATTACGGCTACAGAAGAAGAAGTCATCGTTTTCGATACGTTGCCGTGCAGCTCCATTGAATCGCTGCAAGAGGTGGAGAAGACGCTGATGAACCCGTCCACCAGAAATAAACTGGTAAAAAAATACTTTCAAAATTAAATTTGACCGAAAATTAACGCATATTATATATATTTTTTTAGATCTCCTACTTACAGCGGCTCGGAGGATCGTCCGAAAAAGCCGTGATCCGCAACATCGCCAAGACAGTGTGCACGGACGAGACGTACATGCAGCATACATGGAAGTCGTTGATTGGCGGAAAGACGCCGTTCTTGCTGTACGGAGAGCTGAACTCGTCGATTCGTGCTGCTGTTCGGAAGAACTACCCGAACTTAACGGAGCACACATACGTCCAGTTCATGCAAGAGCACATAAAACACGCCAAATTCCAGATTGCCTCGAAGCAGAAAGAAAAGACTAACGAGAACACACTCAATCGCACACTCCCATACAATGCATAAAGGAATGCACACACACAAACACACACTCATGATATTGGACTACCTCGCAATACACGATTCTTATACTCATACATCTCTTACATTCATACACACACACACACACACACACAGTCTCCCGATTTTTAAGCTCATACGCACACGATATGTTGGATACTCACACACAAAACGACTCCCACACTCACATGTTTCTACCGATTCTTATAACATATCTATATAAATATATTCATATTATAAACGAATAAATACAAAAAATAATAATTATACACTATATATAATATGTATGTGGTTTTATTTAGTTATAAAAGGGTTTAAAAAGGGTTGAAATAGGGTTGAAAACCGATTAATGTAACGTTTATATAACGTTCTAAATGGTTATGAAAGGACCCTCTTTATAACGTTCATAAAAAGTTGTATTCTTGGGTTGTAACAACGTTATTATAACGTTTCAAGTTTACGGACAAGTTATTTTATACCCCGGCATTACCATGCAATTGCCCGGTAACTGCACGTTATTATAACGTTATTATAACTTTATTACTAACGTTATGAACAATAACCAAGGGTTATATAACCGTTATATAACCGTTATATAACCAAATAATGCTACTTGGGTACTTTACTACAACGCGCAGAAATAGTTTTAATCAATCACAGTCCGAAATAAAAGTCTATCTCTGCATATCAAGTATAACCCGCACTCTTTATTTTCTATTTCCTCTAAATAGTCAACTTCTAGTTCATAGCTTCAGCATGAGACTGTATTATATGTTGCCTACTAACATGATTGTCCACCTAATCAACTGAAGCCGACACAGACGACACACGCACTCAAGTGTGTGCATCCAAACATCCCCATTGCGGTATCAGCTGTGCAACACGCACCCCATTACCGCTTTTCCAATTTCACACCCATTACACACAATTCTCGACTGCGCTGCTCAACCCCCACATGAGCTCGCCATTTTCCTAGCGCTCGTTCAGTCCATTCAAACATGCCAACCGCAACGCATCAGCAACAGTTCCGCAACAGCTCCGCTCACAGTCCAAACGCCGCCAGAACGCAACAACCACCCAACGAAGCCCCAATGGCCGACCACACGGCGACCATGACCGACGAAGCCCATCGACATCGACTTAATCGCTCTGTCGCGCAGCTGCTGCTGGCCAACGACAAGGCGGCCGATCCAGCCGGAGCGGCCAACATTTTCTGGTCGACAGTGAACTCACGGATCCGACGACGCGCTGGGCTGCCGGTGCTGGTGGCGCTGGCCGTGCTCGGGGCGGCCGGAGCGGCGTGCGGCCAGGTGGAGCGGTGCCAGTGGACCGCAGCGGCCGTTGGCCGGTTGGCGTTGATCCATGCGGTGTTGCCGTGGTGGGACTGGCGGTCGCTGGATGGGGATTTGTGTGTGTGGGAGAAGAGTGGGGGGATGGTGGAAGTTCAGCCGGGTGCGACGACAGTTGACTACCATGAGCGGTCGGAAAGTTGTGATCATTGCGAACGGATAGGTATGGTCAATGTAATTTGGAGTTTAAACTGTATTTCTTCTGAAAATGCTGGATTTTCAAATATTGGTTAAACCGCTGTTATTACACTCGACCCTAAGCTCACTGTTCAAACAGATGAATCTACCTTCAAGAGACTACTGTTGGCGTTATGGAAGGGCCAGCTCGAAAGTCAGACCTCAATCCGATTAAGAATCTTTAATAGCATGTTCAGTGTGAATTGTAGTACCGAAGATAATCAGACTGAAG